>CAMTDV010000018.1:7248366-7307932 GCA_947069175.1 Scalesia atractyloides | reverse complement strand
TCAAGTTTAATGGGTAAAAATGAAGTCACTTAACGATAGAAGGTACTATTAATTTATGATAGATCCATGTGAGGTATGATAGTACGTCATTGCCGAGAACAAGGGTGAGCTAATGCTCTTAACAAAGTTTTGGAGGCATCCAAGCAACGTGGATGATGTAAAACTTTGCCTGTATGATCTAGGGGTGGTGCCGCCTTGAGTGAAGATAAGTGATTTGTCTTCTAAAGGGTCATGAAAAGGATTTATAGCGCACGGCCATATTCGCGCTCAGTGAGAACGCAAAGTCGGCCGGTGATGTGTGGGGGTAAACCGAAGGGGGCTATCAGGTTAATGGTTTAATTCCATAGGACACCATCGAATCTGTCTCTTCTTTTTATCAACATAAACTGGGTTTAATCTTCATGACACCTAGTGACATCATCTGTCTAAGTGAGTGGAAACATTCCAACTTGGTGGGGATTGTTGGAAATATTAATGAGGAACATACAAGTTGGTATGTTTCCTCCATCCCTCATTGGTGATGGAGGTGAAAGTTGAGTGCCTTATAAGGGATTACCCCTTATGGGCCTCCAAAGTGTTAAATGGGTTGAGAAGTGGGTCAAGCCCACACGCGCGCCGAGCCGCGAGCTCGGCCAAGAATGGGCGCGTTTGAGGCGCCTTTGCACTTCGCACGTACGAATCGCCGCTAGGAGCTGAGGAGCTTTTATTTTTAGCTAGGGTCCGGTTCAGGTGCGTAGTGTGTGGATCGAGATCTGATGAGATAAGATTGGGATAGAGATGAGTTCGAAACTGTGGGGGTTATCTGTATTAATTCGAATTCATATGGGTTATCTATAGATAACTGAATTCGAAACTAATTGATAATGGTTATCCCATTCCCCGTTTTCCTCATTCTCATTTATAACTGAACCTATAAATAAAAGCCTGCTGCTACCCATTCCACACACAATTTTCGCAGCTCCTCTCAGGTGTTCCTGTTTCTTCTCCAGCTTCTGCGTTTTCTGGTTTCCATTGCTGTTGAATACCAGATCAGTTCTGCATTAAATCCTGGGAGTTTATGCTGCAGCTCACAGCAATACAGCGCGTAAAATCCTTTAAGGACAGAATCATCCGTGCAGTTCAAGAATCTCGGTTTCTTAAATCGCCAGGTTGGTTTTAGTTTTTGCGTGTTATTTAAATTGGTCTGATAACGGAATAGTCTCCTTCTACCTTTCTTCAATCAGTTTGTTCAAGTTGGAATAACTGGTTTGGCCAATAACTCGGTAATTAATAATAAAATAATTAATTTTCTGTTTGATTAAATTGTTTTCAACATTATATGTTAAAAGTCTCTTTGCTTTCAGTCGGGTGTATTTTGCAATATTATTAACATATATAATTAATATTTTTCAATCTGTCTTCAAAAAACCAAATGAAGCTCTAGGTTACTATTTCACAAGGATGTACAGTTTTAAGTGTTTATAACAAGTTGAAAGATCATGAGTTAAGTTAAAAGTTCAATACCATGAGATAATGACTAACATAAAAGAATTAATCGTTTAAGTCATTCAACTTTTTGTTTTTTTTTACATAAAAACCCTTATAATTTTACTTGATAGTTAGACCATCCATATAGGGCAGTTTGGCGTGAATTGCCTCAAAAACGCCTCGAAAATGCTCGTGCACCGCCCTCGGCGGCATTTTTATTCAAAAAGTGGGTTGGAGCGTGCTAAATAAAAAGCCAGATGAAGATTTTGTTGGCCAATCACAACTTTCCTTCTTTTTGTTTGGCAATACCTTTTCTTATGGTTTTTTTATTTAATTATTTACATCCCTTTTTATTCAATGCCTCACATCCGCACTACACTCATTTAAAAAAAACGCTCCATAATACCCCCTTAGCTTACTAGACCGCACATGACAGATAATGCCTAAGGGTCTTTCTTTACCGCTACACATGGTCCGCCACATGACGAATAATAGCCAAGATCTTCCTTTAGAAAAAAATATACATAACATTATGTATGTAGCGTAGAAAACAAACGCATATTTTTTCTTCTTGTACAAATTTTTATTTTCACTTTTTAAAAAACAAAAACCCTTGATCTTTCTTTTCTTTTCTCAACGATTACCTTTTCACGACACAGAGTCTCCTATGCACAATTTAATATAAGGTTGATTAGATAATGTGAAAACTAATACTAAGAACAAAAAAATCAATAGTTTAAAATATCATTACTATATTCTTTTAAATTAAAGATATTATAACAAAACTGACGTAAGTTATTAAAAGAAAATGTATTATGCTTTATATACAATTTTGGAATAATAAAGTCACAATCTCTAGAGCTGTAAACGAACAAACGTTCAGCGAACAGTTCGTGAACCATTCGACAGGAAGTTCATTTGTGTTCATTCGTTTATTAAACAAACGGACATGAACAAGAAATTCCGTTCGTTTAATTAAATAAACAAACATAATAGAAGCCGCATTCGTTCATTTATGTTCGTGACGTTTGGTAACATGTTCGTATGTGTTATAGTTCGTTAGTGTTTTTAGTTTTATATTATATTTAAATACTTAAAAACTCCGCCAAATAAAATACATAATAAGTGTCAGTGTATCAAATATTTTGTTCTTGAATGCTTGTTTGTGTTCATTTGTTTCCATTTGTGTTCATGAACATTAGTTTGTGCTCATTTGTGTTCAACATCGTTCGTTTTTGTCCGTTGCCTAAAGTTAACAAACAAACACGAACAAATACATTTCCTTAACAAACGAACACAAACATAAAATCTCGTTCGTAAGTGTTCATGTACACATATATTTCTTAGCAAACGAACACGAACAATGTCTTTTCTGTTTGTTTTGTTCGGTTCGTTTGCAGCCCTAACAATCACCTACTCAGCCATTTCAGCCTAGGTTCTAGACTTGCGCCTTACATCATCATACCAATGAGGTATTGGAGGTGGAGTGGTAAGTGAGAGACTTGGTGTTCTAAGGGACCCAGGTTCGAATCCTACCATTCTCATTATTTTCTGTGGCACCTGGTGATGATGAGAGAATAGGGAATAGATGGAGATCGCTAGTTCGATCCTTGAACTGAGGGGTTTTACCTCACTGCGTTATTGTGCCTTCGAGCAAGTGTTCTTGGGCTTTGGCCATAGCCCGGTTTGGTTCGGAGACAAGTATATTCCGATGTGGTGAATTTCGCCAGTAGCCCATTTGGAGGATTCGTTGACTGTTAAGAAAAGTCTTATATCATCATATAATAAAACCTAGATGCTTAGCTTTTAATTCATGTAATACATCATATATAACTTTAAAAGCGTAAATTACTATTTTGGCCCTTGTGTTTTAATAGTTTAACCCCTTCGGTGCAAAATAGAATCTTTTGACATATCAGACCCTAAGATTGCATTTTATAACGGTTTCGCCCTAACACTAACTACGTTACTTTTTTTCTAGTTTAGCATAGGGGTATTGTGGTCCTTTTATAGGTTAGGGTTTTTTTATGTAACTTATAAAGTTCTTTTAATATTTTTATTTGTGTAATTATTTAATTTATTTATTTCACGATTATTATTTAACAAAATACGTTTTAAATATACAAATTGTAGGTCCACTTGGAGGATCAAGATAACCTACTTCCTTGTTTGTTAACACACACACAAGTGCGGAATCCAAGTGTGTATGCAAACCGTAGCAAAACAACGTATGCAAAGCAAACACAAGTAACCAAAAGATTCACTATCTTTAGATTAATGGAAGAGAACAAGTTTTACACACACACAGTGAACAAACTCTCTAAAAGCTCTCTTGGTGAAATTGTGAGATAAGGTTCTGTATATATAGGCAAAGGGAACCAACACCCCTACGAAGAAGGCTGCTGGCCAACGAACAAAAGGATAGCCCACGAAGAATGATTCTTCGTGGGTCTTCACCACGAACCATCAATGCTACAAAGAATGATTCTTCGTAGCCTTCCTGATCAACGAACAATCCATTAATCGTTAGCATGTTGTCCTACGAAGAATGTTGATTCTTCGTAGGATGCCCTTGTACAACAGAAGACACAGTTCACTAACAAGACAAATACTAACAACTAACAGATTGCAACATGCAGCTGTTTTACAACACCAGTAAACCAAAAGTCGTGCTAAGTCAAGATAGGAGGATATCTTGACTTGGCCCACTCGACCAAAACTTTACAAACACCAAACAAAGACCGTACAGACTACCGTTAGCTAAGAACAAGCTACAGACACAAAACTGTACCAACAACCTCCCCTTGTCTATAGCTTGGTCTTCGGTCTTCACTCCTTGTGTTCTTTGGTCCATGAGCTTCCAGCATGAATGCCTCGGTATAAACAGAAACAAGCGACACGTTGAAACAGCAGAGCTTGGTACGCGTCCTTGTCTTCGTAGAAGATGTCATGCAGCAGAAGAGTCTTGATGTCGCGGGCCGTCATGTTCACTATCCACATCGGATCAAACATACGAAAGTTTTCTTTGTCGTTCTTGAACACGATAATCGCTTCTTGGGTGTCTGAGTCATAACACCAAAGCTTCATATCCCCCAAAAAGTCTTGTGGCATGGGCATAAGTGGAATTTTCTCCAGAATCTTCACAGGCTTGTACACAAGTTTGTAACGAGCCGTGTTGGTATCAGGATCCAAGGTGTACTTAATCTGCTCATGCATGGGAAACTGAGGCTTGTACAGATCATCCTTCCAACCTCGCCTTCTCTCAATCCTAAGCTTCTTTGCAAATAACGACGCTCCTTCATAATTCGATATGTTTATCAAATTTAATCTTGATAGAGCTGCAACATCATAAAAGGGCAAAGTTAAAATGCTCAGCAAAGAATTAAAGTACTGGATTCCGTATTTCTGTTTCACCGCCATGCAGTGAATGTCTTTTACGAACATCCAACTAAGGATCTTTCCTTGAGGTCGATCCTTATGGTACTTGAGATAATCATCTTGAGCGGGTGGAGGTGACAACTTTTTCGACTTAGCAAGAAATTGCTTCCGCCATTCTTCAAAGTAGTCGGCCGGAATGTCTGATGTATCTCGACCTTTTAACTTCTCGTCGATATCATCCACATTGTCTCGAAGCCAATCATTGTCAAACGCTTCAAACACAGACCCGTCATCTCGAACGTATGTTGATTTCCCGACATCACCTTCAAATACAATCTCATCCAATCCTTCAACGTTTTCTACCTCCGGTTCACTAGGAATCTCATCGAAGGTAGCTTCATCTACCCCTTTCAACTCTTTAAGCTTCAAAATATGTTCTTGAGAGAGTTCAGAAACAAACTCCCCTTCCTCTAATTCCTCACCGGTGACAGGATGTAACGACTGCAGCGGTAGCACATTAAATCCTTCAGAAGTAGTAGCAACCTGACTAGACTTTGAAACTTCAGCAACAACCACATCATGTTGATCTTCCACAAGAACCATCTACAAATCTATGTTGTCCAAGGCTTCTTGAACACTTCCAGAGCCGGCAACAACTTGAACATAACTTGAAGCACCAGCTGGGGTAGACACAGAACCTTCTGGTTGAGCAGACGAAGCAGACACATCAGGATTTCCTGGATCTTCACTATCATGATCCCGCTTTTGTAGAACCTCCTGTGTCTTACATCTATCAGCCCACAATGTGTTGACCCGTTTTCTTGTCATTTCATAGCTAGCAGTCATTTGTCTTACATGCTCAGCTATGGTCTTGTTTCTCGTGTCATACTAGTTGGTTATCTCTGTGTACTTCCCAGAGAGCCTCTCGCTTGAACGTAGTAACTCAGTGCTCCGTTCTTTCATCTTGTTCATCTCTATACCCTGAGTGTTGTCAGTTGCGCGCATTTGCTGTAACTGAGTAGACCTTTCCGCATCAGCAGCTCGCAATTGAGCATTTTCAGCTGTCAACTGATTGATCTCTACTTTTTGCTTCTTAACAGTCTCAGTCAGGGTGTTGATCTCCAATCGTTGCTTAATGGAGTCGTTTCTTGTAGCAGACATAAAGTCTATGTGTCTGTCTATCTGAGTCTGTGCTGCTTGAAGTTGTAGAAATAGAAAACTAGATCGCTCGCTTTCAGACAATCTTGCAAACCTTTCCTCAAGAGATTCTGAACTTTGCTTGCGAATTCTTTCACGAGCAGCTTGAGTAGCAGCAGGAGCTGTAAACTGGGGAGGAGGTTGCTGTGGACTAACTGTAGCAGTTGCAGTCCCTGATGATCTACCAGGAGAAGCTACCAAGGCTTCAGTCTCCTCGGCAGTGAAGACTTCTTCTGGTATAGGTCCTGTGGAAGGATCAGGTTGAGGAACAGATTGTGATTGGGCTGACGAGGAACCAATTGTTTTCCGACTCTTTTTCTTCCACCGGATAGCAGCTTGTTTCTTTCGAGCCTTCTCAGACTCAATATCAGAAGGCACATAATCTGGGTCAGCTTCAGTTCTTTCAGAGCTAATTCTTCTAACCCTTCGAACACCACGATTGTCAAGATAATACTCATAACCAGGTTCCGGAGGATTATCCTCTTCTTCCACATCTGTGGCACTTTCCGGTTGCTTTTCCAAGATGCCTCCGGTTGATGCAACACCACTAGCACCACCATCACCACCATCTCCACCATCACCATCATTTCCACCATCACCATCGCTATCATCATCATCACTCTTTTTCCCAAACCTATCCTCAAGCATTTTTCTTAAGGTAGGCTCCTCGTTGTCAGAGTCACTATCATCGTGTCGCCACTTGTCATTCTCTGTGCCACATATGAGTCTTTTTCCAGAAATCCAAGTAACCTTTGAGGAGGATCGCTTTCCTTGTAACTCTTTGCAGCGTATCCTTTAAACACTTTCAAAGAACATTCTGTCATTGGTTCAATTTTCAGAACTTCATTGTCCTCTCTAGGTATATCGGGATGTTGAGCATAACACCATCTGCAGAAATCTGGGATACATCCAGAATTTGCTTCCGTTGTAACTGCTCCTGTTCTGGATAAGTTTTCTTTCATGTTGGAGAAAATATACTTAGATATGCTAAACGGTTTGTTCAGCACCAAAGCCACCATCAACCCAACTAAGTATGGATTCGCCATATCATAACCGCTTCGTCGATTGCTCAAGCATTGTATCAGCACATGCAACAAAAACTTGTAACGAGGAGGTGAGCCTGACTTGTTAAATTGATTTCCAAATATATCTCCAGTACACTTCATACACAGCAAACAACATCTTTGACACATTATTGGAACTGAGTGTTGCGCATCAGGTCATCACGAACCTATAATACCGTGTTGAGAATCTCAGGTGAAACAATAACATCTTGATTACTCACACGTCCTCTTATAACTTCCTTTCCATCAACCTTTTCAACTTTGCTGAATCCCAAAACGCCTTGATCAGGGACTTGTATATAACAGTTTGATGAGTAATGGCGTGATTGATTCTTGATTCCCTAGCCACTTCATGATTCGGCATAGTTAGCGAGTTTGTTTTCCGGATCCAAGTATGCTACCATATTATGTCGAGATTCGACATAATTTGAACCTCACTTTTATCCTCCTTCTTTGTTGCGGGCTTTCGCTTTTGACCTTTTGGAGCCATTCTATACAAAAACATACCCACAATGTGAAGAAAGATAAATTAAATGATGAAAGCAGACTCATAACATGTTAATTGTGTGAAGATATGAATTCACTGTGAACTTAAAGTGTTCCAACGAACATTTCTTTGTTCACTGTGAATATTGTTCTTTCCATGAAGAATCACCTACGAACAAAGAGTTTGGACGATAGTCATACAAAACCAACGAAAAATCATGGTCAACGAAGAATCCATTCTTCATTGACTGTGATTCTTCGTCTACAACATACCAGCGAACAATCATGGTCAACGAAGAATTTATTCTTCGTTGACTGTGATTCTTACGAGGATTTTAGCCGAGGGGATTCTTCGCCGAGGGGATTCTTCGTCACAGTTACTTTCATGTCAGAGACAAACAGACAGGTGTTAAGAATATCTGACAAAGAAGATCAAAACCCAGTTCATTAATCAACATTCCCACATTCATGTAAAAACCCAATAAACTAATATTCACAAAAATTTTTCAATACATTGAGTTACTCATTTAACCTAGACTTGTTATAACAATCATCGAAACAGTTCAGATTAAATATTTCACTCAAACACAAACACGACTCATTAAAGACTCATGGTTCTTGAAGATTTCTAATGAACAGTGGGATTTTCTTGGTATGAACTTTGATCCTTCTCAGATCCAAAACACCTTGTTAGTTAAAGTTTCATGGGTTAACCAACAATGTAACATTGATTTTACCTATAAACAGAATCACTACAAGTGTTTAACAAGAAGAATCAGAAGTTTTGATTGTATTTCTTAACAATGAAGATGATGATGAACAGTAACTTTGAGAGAGAAAGGGGATGGTGAAATTTTGAAAGTGATGGGGTTTGGTGAGGGGCCATGCGTTTTAACTGTCCATGTCCCACTGCCTTTCAACGAACAATCCCATTGTTCGACGAACAATTATTCGCTCGACGAAGAATCATTCTTCGTCCTTGGGCCAACGAACAATCAGATACTGGGGTCAACACTGGGCCCAACTCATTTCAACGAAGAATCCCATTATTCGTCGATCTGATTCTTCCTCGAATCCCAATTCTTCGCAGAGTACCAGTACCAACCTATGAGGTTATTTTAACAGAACAGATTTTGAACATTTTTGGATTTATTAAAATGCATTGTGACCTTTATGAAGTTGTGTTGTTTAAGCAAGGTTGATTTTAGGACTTCAATGGTAGAAACCATTAGAGCTTCAATATCGACTAAACGAAAAATTAATGAAAAGACTAAAATATCTAAAATAAAAACAAACTATGTTAAATAACTACGAACTACACTATACACTACTTAAACATCTTTTGCGAGTTTCAAGGTAAGAGAATCATACCAGCTTACGGTTTGGTCAAGTACGATTTTCTAACTTCATTTTACTTTCGATAAGCATTTTACCTTGATTACCGATATTGTTGTCCACATAAACTCAAGTTATCAGATGTAATCACGTTTAAGAGATATGATTTAATGTATGATTTATACCTACTAGCCGGTGTTCATCCACTTCACGACACATTCCTGTATCAAGATATGCACAAGAATTCGTCTTACTGCGAGTATACCGCTTATCATCTGTTTAACGTATATGATGTGAGATACTCACTTATTTTTGGATGAAAACAAGCCCTATGTGAAGAATCACTTATTTATGAGGAACTTGATTTTCGGATGCATGAAGGGCACAGGTGCAAGTCCGTGAACAGGTTAGTACCATCGTACCGACAAAGAGACGAACTTGACACCCACAATAAACTGTGATATTTTATCACTTTTGTTTTGGTGGATTGATATGATTATCACTTATTGATGGTCATATGCAGCATGTATTATATACATGTATGTATCGTATGTACACGTATGTATGGTATCATGGAAGTTCTAGACTTGCGTCCCCGTTGTTTTTGGTAAAAGAAACAACCATGATACCAGATGATAAACAGCATAAGCACCACGCATTTCAGAACCTTGGCTTACTATCAAATGAAATTTTGGTACCAAGACCATATGCCAATGAATGGTTCCCACCTGACTTTCAGTTTGTTAAGTTTATATCAACCTGCACGTTTTAGTTCTGATTGTGAGTCTAACGGTACATCGTTAGTAAAGCTACTAATCTTTTCATTTACATTTTTGACCGCACTTGACTAACCACCGTGTATCATCATCTTCTCTTAGCTTTCCAAGAAACTCATTTTGGATTTTCAATTTTCTATTGTTTTTGTGTTTTTCTGAAATTTTCTCCCCCTTAAGTGCAGAAAATAAATAAAAGAAAGACATATTTTTGTATTTTTTGAGATTTTCTCATGTTTTTGTATTTTCTTGAAATTTTCGCCCCCTAAAAAGCAAAAAAATAAAATGAAAATCGTTTTTGTCTTTTTGATGTTTTTTTTAAATATTTACAAACCACGATTAGTTATGATGATTTACTCGGGTTTCACCTTAATGCCATTTATCAAAAGCAAATAGTCAAATCGAGATTTATCAAAAGCTTTTGTAAATAAGTCGCACATTGGTGATCAGTGTGGATTTTAACAACATCGATAAGTCTCTTTTCATAATAATTTTCGTATGAAATGATACTTAATTTCGATGTGTTTTGTTTTCGAGTGCTGCACAGGATTACGGGTAACATGTAAAGCGGCCTCATTATCAACATGAATAGGAGAGTTAGAAATTCAAAACCGTAGTCGCGCATCTGCTGTTGGATCCATAAAACCTGGGAACAGCAAACTGGAAGCTGCAATATACTCAGCTTCACAAGTTGAGGTAGCTACACAGGTTTGCTTTTTGCATTGCCATGTGACTAAACGATTTCCCAGAAACTGACATCCTGCCGATGTTGATTTTGCATCAATTTTGCAGCCACCGTGATCCGAATCACTGAAAGCGATCAACCCAAAATTATCATCCTTAGGATACCAAAGACCAGTGTCTGGACATCCCTTCAGATAACGAAAAATCCTCTTGACAGCAATGAAGTGAGAAGACTTTGATTTGATTGATAACGAGCAAGTAGGCATGTCGGATACATAATATCAAGTTCTTGATGCTGTGAGATACATGAGAGATCCGATCATTGCACGATAAAGAGATGGATCCATACTATCATCCGATCCCTCAGGAGTAATCCCATGATTCTGAGCTAATGGAGTTCCAGCGAGCTTTGAATCTTCCATCTGGAATCGTTGAGAATATACTTTGTCTGATGAATGAAGATCCCTTCCTTAGATTGATGTACCTGCAAACCTAAGAAAAAGTTCATTTCTCCCATTGCGCTCATCTCGAATTTCTCTTGCATCACCCGTTCGAAATTCTTTGCACATATCATCATTTGTAGACCCGAAGATGATATCATCCACATACACTTGTACCAGCAACAAATCCTCACCCCTTTCCTTGATGAAAAGCGTGCAGTCGATCAAACCTCTTCGAAAACCATCCTTGAGAAGATACGAAGACAAAGTCTCATACCAAGCCCTCGGAGCTTGATGAAGACCATACAACGCCTTGTTTAGAAGCCAAACCTTATCAGGATGCATTGGATCTTCAAAACCAGGCGGTTGCTCAACATATACCTCTTCTTCAACCACACCATGAAGAAATGCACTTTTCACATCCATTTGATACACAATGAACTTTTTGTAGGACGCATAAGCCAAGAAAATCCTTATTGCCTCAAGACGTGCCACTGGTGCATAAACTTCATTATAATCAATGCCTTCTACCTGTGCAAAGCCCTGAACAACCAATCTTGCCTTGTTACGCACAACAACACCTCGGTCATCCATTTTGTACTTGAACACCCATCTTGTGCTAATCTTCTTGTAGTTCTCAGGTCTGTCAACCAGTTTCCATACTCCCAATTTCTGGAACTGTTGAAGTTCTTCCTGCATGGCTTCCACCCATGAATCTTCCTTCAATGCTTCTTTCCAAGACTTTGGTTTTACTTGGCAAACATAGCATGCGAAAGACCAATCATTTGCTCCCCGGATTCTCTAATAGCTGCATACAATCCAACGTTCTGATTGTTTCTCAGTTGGTTACGTGTCTGCACACCGCTTTGAATATTTCCTATAATATTCTGCTGAGGATGAGTATTATGAATTTCGAGTTTCTGGCACATCAGGAACACGAGACATTGATACCCAAATTGTTGAAGTTCAAATCAACCACCAGATCAATATCTGGCGTCTCCGAAGACGTCAAGCATTACCTTCACCAGTACCTACATTGTTATCCACAGAAGCACCTTTAGAGACACCTTGAACAGGAGCTGATGTAGCTTCATTTGCATCGTGAAATTCTTCATCTTCAGAGAAACGTTGTAGTCAGCTGCATCTTCAAACACCTCATTTTGACCAATATTCTTAACCGATCCCGAAGCCTGAGGAGTAAAATAACAGGTCTCACAAAGATGAATCAATCACATATCACTTTCTAATAACATCTGTGCTGTGCAGAAGCTTCATCAAAGGTTGGCAAATTAAAGGAACCAAAAAGACCATCATAGTAAAACATCCACGGATCTCCCGGAGCCCTAACAGACTCAGTGTATCGTTGAACCTTAACTTCACCCCATTCCTCTATCTTCGAGTTGATAAATTCCAGACTCTAAAATTTGGAGTGGCATACCCAAGGAAGAAACCTTCGATCGCCTTTGCCCCAAACTTACCATCCGGCTCAATCATAGTGCATGGAGCTCCAAAAGGTTCCAAATATGACACATCAGGTTTCCGTCAATGCAGCAGTTCAAAGCAAGGTTTTACCATGTCTCTTCACTGTAAGAACCCTGTTTAGTGTATAACACGCAGTTGCCACAGCCTCCCCCCAAAATTGAACTGAAGTTGTGATTCCGCTAACATAGTTCTAGCATTTTATAGCGTCCGATTTTTTCTTTTAGCAACACCGTTCTGTTGAGGAGTATAGCGAGAACTGTATTCGTGAAAAATACCTTTAGAAACATAATACTCATCCATAACCCTGTTCTTAAACTCAGTGTCGTTGTCGCTTCGAATCCTCCTTATCTTCAAGTTGTACAAATTTTCAATGAGGGTAAAGAGATTCTTGAGAATATCTGGAGTCTCGCTTTTGTGTGCCATCACCACTATCCATGAAAATCTTGAGTAGTCATCTGTAACTACCAAGCAGTAAGCATCACCAAAGGTTGTCTTGTGTTTCATAGGTCCGAAAAGGTCCATATGGAGACGTTCCAGTGGCATGTTAACAGTATTGACTTTCTTGACAGGGTGTGATTTCTTCACTTGCTTTCCTTTCTGGCATGATACGCAGACGTCTTGAAGATGAAAGTTTTTAACGGGCACACCATTCACAAGATTGTTCTTTACCAGATGGTTCATCTTCCTCAAGTGAATATGTCCCATCCGTCTGTGCCATGAGATAGACTCCTTCTCGGTAGCTTTAGAAACGAAACAGGTAACTTGTGCAGTTGTCGTAATCATTTGGCTCATATCAAGGATGTACAAGTCATTTATCTTGGAGCCGAAAGAAGAATCCATTCCTTTGGGATTTTAAAACCGGGTTTCGACACATAGCAGCCAAACATCATCAAAATACACGGTAAACTTCTTGTCGCAAATTTGAGACACACTAAGAAGATTGTCAATTTGTTGCACATAATTGATCTTGTCGAAACTCACCACACCATTAGAGATCATACCCTCTCCAGTGATGTATCCGCCTTTGTCTCCAGCAAAAGGACATAGCCTCCTCTTAATGTTTTTCACATCATACAGAAGTCTAAGATCGCCTGTCATGTGCCTAGATGCCCCACTACCAATGATTCAATGGCTGTTAATAGTTCCCCCTGAAGTACACTGCACATGAGGTTACACAATTAGTTGGAGATGGGGACCCAAGCCTTAGTGGTCTTGGGTCGCCCCTTATCATCAAGAAATGTAATTTCAATTTCTTGATGATTCGGAAATGAAATACCTCCCCCTGAGATTGTATCCGACTTAGGTTTCCAATATGACTTTTGTGACTTACCAGATTTATTTGTATTATTTACAGATTTTGAAGATTCTGGTTTTGGCACATTTGATGGACTTGGTTCCCTTTTAACAATTTCTGGTTTTAATACTTTTTCAAGAGCTTTAACATTTTTCCCGTTTTTGTTTAGCTTCTTGTTCTTTAACAACCCTTTTGTCTTGTTTAGGGGATACTGATTGCCGCTGTTCTACTTTCTCAGGCGGATCATGATCCACAAACTTTGGTTTGGGTGAGTTGGTACAATTTTTGATGATGTGACCAAACTCACCACATCTAAAACACGATCTCCTCTCAACAAACTTAGGAGATGAATTTTTCTGACTGGATGTAGAACTTGTTGGCCGTGAGGTACTTGGTTCACCATCATACCCGTTGGTATGTTGGGTGTAATTGTTTGTGCATTTCGTTTCAAAATCTTGACTTTGTTAACAAAATCCGTGTTAGATAAGTTTTCAAACGTCTCGATTTATCAGTACCTTTAATTTTTTAGTACCCGTTGAACTCACAAATTTTACATCCTTTTGCTTCTTCTTATTTCGAGTCGAATTTCGATTTCCCTTAGGTTTTGAAACCTTAGAGTTATCGACTCCATTTTCTTGTTGCTTTCCTTTGGAAGCCATTGGTTGTTGAGGTTTGAGAGGTAGTTTTTCGCATTGAGTTACGATAACATTCGAACTTTTCTTTCCCAAAAACTTATTTGTTGAGTTTTCAAAAACTTGATCAATCAAAGTTGGATTGACATTTCTGATAGGGAAGTCCTTGTTTCAGTAAACTCTCTCATCATCAACCAACGTATAGAGCAGATTGTTACTTTCAAAGGTAGCAATAAGCGCTTCAACTGACTTAGCAGGATCAATCTCTTGTTTAACAACAGGCTTAACAACTAGAGTGGGAGGATCACATAAGATGTGATTCTCAACTGGAATTTCCACTCCCTTCTTATTGTCAAAGATTGGTCTTGCTCGATCATGTCTGATTCATCGTCTGATGTTTCGACATCCTCTACTACTGGAGGACTTTGTTCAGAGGATGAATTATCAGACTGCTTGATTTCACTTGAAACCTCATCTAATTTGAACCCTAATCCTGCTGCAAACTCATCAGGATTGAGTGGTACAGAAGGTTCAAATCAAGACATTTCCTCTTCATCGGGCATCTTGGAATAGTCGTGTTTTAAAGGGGGTGGACACGACTGATATCGATGCATGTCACATTTCCTTTTAGCTTTTGAACATCGATGATGTGATCAAGCACATACTAAGAGTTTGAGTAACTTTCCAGTTTGAGCTTGATCGCTTCATATTCACATTTTGCAATTACTAACTCCTTTTTGGTTTCTTCAATGATATTAATATAGTTATTAATACCCTTTTGTTTGTTTAAAACCGTTTTGGTTAACTAAAACGCTTCTTTTTAAATTGTCAATTACATCTATTGAAATCCTTTTCGTTTCTTTTAAGGCCAAGTTAGCTTTTTGCATTTCGATAGTTCAATTACTAAACTGTGATTACGAAGATTTGTTGTTTCAAACTTCTGTTTTAGAACAGAGCAATCATTGCATACTTGAGTAGTATTAGATTGTACCTGGCTGGTTGAGACTGACACCTTTGCCATAAATGCGGTGTTGCAAGAGAACCATCCATCCTTGTTGAACAGTTTTTCAACTTCCCTTGCTGCAACTTCAGCCTTCTTGACTAGCACCGATTTCTGGTTGTTCAGCTTCTCAGCTTCTTTCAGCAGACCCTCAACCTCAGCATCAATATCTAATTTTACTTCAAGATCCGAACTATACCCTCCAACACTTGAACTTTCTTCATCTGAAGTACCGCTGTAACTTGAACTGTCATCATCTTCGGAAGCTTCATCCTTTTGGACCGACTGCACATGATTAATGACTTTGGCATAGCAGGCAGTACCCCCTTGATTACCATCACCCATTGAATGGACCAATCACATCCTTCATCAGCTTGTACCACTAATGCTCGGTTTGTTTTGGAAGATCCTGCTTGATTTGGGTTGTTAACCGCCACTATTCCTCTTTCATTATTGACTTGGGTGGTGTTGGATGTAGTTTGATTTCTGAAAGGGTTTTGATTTCCTTGCTTCGCAGGTCTTGTGCATTCTCGTTTGAAATGCCATTTCTCACCACAATTGAAGCAAGTAACGGTATCCTTATCAAAACCGTACTTAGTATCCCTTTTGCTCTCCAGACTTGTTCTCCCCGTTCTAGCCATATAATCCTTTGCTCTTCGAACTGCACTTGCAAAAGCCCATTTGATATCCATAAGATCCATCTCATCTTTGTCGATTTGTTGGTAGTCCTCATTCGTCAAATTAATGTTTCCAATTTGACCAGCCACCAAGCCACAATAAGCACTAACCATGGTGTTTAGAAGTTCCATGTGTTCCTTAGCAACTTCTACACTCACTTTGGAAAGATGTGAGGTATCAAATCTAACAGTTGGGACTTTGAGATTGGAAATTGTTTCCATAACAAGCTTGTTGTGTTGCTTGTTGAGCACCAAAATCTTGAGGTTTTGGTAAGAAGGAACTAGGATCAAATCCTTTACTATATGATTGGGTTGATTGATCTATTTTTGGTGGTGGTGGCATGAACGGATTTGCATTTGATACAAATGCCGTTTGTAATTTCGGTTGCGAAGAAGTACCAACACCTGCGTTAATGCCGCCAAAATACATTGCAGGATTCTGAGGAACTGGAACCCTTTTTGCCTTTCGAATTTCCTCTTCATCCTTGTTTTCCAACTTTTGAATGAATTCATAGATTTTAATTGTATCTAACACTCCAGTGTGTTTGAGCAAATCTATGAATTGACCCCACTTTGGTGGCAACGCATCAGCAAACCTTGATACTATTTCTTGTTGAGATGCATTCACATGATATGAGTACATTTCACTTAGCAAGTGATAGAATCGAGTTGTCATATCATTTAGCATCTCATTTTCCATAACCAAGAAACCTTCAAACTCCTTCTTCAGCAAGTCGTGTCGAACTTTTCGTGTAGCTGCATTTCCCTCACCTCTTGCTTCTAATGTATCCCACAGATTCTTGGTAGAAGTACAATAGATGAACTGATGATAAATATCTTTGTGAAGAGCTTGTGTGAGAATTGCAAAGGCCTTCTTCTCGAGATCATAAGCCTTCTTGTCCAATTCGGTCATGCTTGCTAAAGTAGTTGGAACCAGCTTCTTCAAGTGTGACATTGTAAGGCGTGGTAAAGCATGTCCATAATTCAGTGTTTTGACCAAGGACATATGTATGAAAACGTCCCTTCCATGCGGGATAATCATTCATATGATTCAGTTTGGGTGGACGATTGTTGCTACCCGCTTCACTTTCGCTTATTGGTAAAGTTTGAACACTTTGGATTTGGTTTGCGACACAAGCCCACTGACTAGCGGTAATCACTGAAGCTTGTTGAGGCATAAGTCCCTTAACCCATGACATGTCGGGGCTTGATTGTGAAGTACCTTGACTTGTACTGCTCGTACTGCCCCAATCCCAAGGATTAGAGCTCATTTTGATCAGTTAAAACAAACTATTAACTTGAAAATTCAAAGTTGTTAAATTGAGCAAATTATAAACTCTCTGTAAAAAAATTTGACACACTTTCAACGAAGGATATGATCGACGAATAATGAGTATCTACGAACAATGTGGTCTACGAAGAATCAGTGTCCAACGAAGAACTGATTCTTCATTGGAGACTAGATCAACGAAGAATAAAGATTCTTCGTCAAAAGGAATCAACGAAGAATTATTCTTCGATGAGTTATTGTTCGCAGAAAATGGTTCGTAGATACTGAATTGTTCGTGGTCAATGAATCTTCGCAGGGATTTGTTTGGTGAACTTTTTTCTAAAATAGAAACATCTTTTTCTGACAGAGAATAAAGCAAAGATTTTGTTTCCAGTTTTTGTAAAAAAGAAAAGATTTCAAACAGCCTATTGTCCAGTGGTTAGTTATCCTACCAACTTTTCCGGTGAACCTTTGCCGGAGAAATTTGCCGAGCACAAACTTTGAACGAAATTCTTAAGAAAAACTAAACCTTAAGATGTCTACACTTGTTTTAGTCAAATTTTAAGAAAGATTATCTTCACATATCAAGTTGAACAAGACTTTTGAGCAATATTTCTGGAAAAACTAAGTTTTCTAGTTTTCAAGTTCAAAAATCCTTCAAGAACACTTCACAAACAAGCTCACATACAAGATTTTCCTCGGTTTTGAACAAGGAAGAGAGCCAATGCTCTGATACCAAGGTCCACTTGGAGATCAAGATAACCTACTTCCTTGTTTGTTAACACACACACAAGTGCGAAATCCAAGTGTGTATGCAAACCGTAGCAAAACAACGTATGCAAAGCAAAACAAGTAACCAAAAGATTCACTATCTTTAGATTAATGGAAGAGAACGAGTTTTCACATACACACAGTGAACAAACTCTCTAAAAGCTCTCTTGGTGAAACTGTGAGATAAGGTTCTGTATATATAGGCAAAGGGAACCAGCAGCCCTACGAAGAAGGCTGCTGGCCAAAGAACAAAAGATATCCCACGAAGAATGATTCTTCGGGGGTCTTCACCACGAACCATCAATGCTACGAATGATTCTCCGTAGCCTTCCTGAATCAACGAACAATCCATTGTTCGTTAGCATATTGTCCTACGAAGAATGTTGATTCTTCGTAGGATGCCCTTGTACAACAGAAGACACAGTTCACTAACAAGACAGATACTAACAACTAACAGACTTGCAACATGCAGCTGTTTTACAACACCAGTAAACCAAACATCGTCTAAGTCAGATAGGAATATCTTGACTGGCCGACTCGACCAAAAACTTTATAAACACCAAACGAAGACCGTACAGACTACCGTTAGCTAAGAACAAGCTACAGACACAAAATTGTACCAACACAAATAAATACATATTTCTTTAAAAATTATATAATTTTCTTTTTAAAAACATTTGTTTTTAACCTTTTTTAAAACCGTCATCATTTTTTAAATCCTTTCCTTTTAACTGTTTGTTTTTTTAAATCGTTTATTTTTAAACTGTTTGTTTTTAAAATCGTTCTTTTTCTAAGTTCTTCGCTTTTTTTAAAAAAAAATTGAACATTTCATTTCTTACCATTCTTTTTTAAACCATATGGCTTATAAACTTTTATTAAACAATATTTATTTTTTTAAAGTCGTTCATTTTTAAAACTGTTTATTTTTAAATCGTTCCTTTTCGAACCGTTTATGTAAAGCGTACTTTTATTTTTAAGCCTTATTTGAATTGTTTATCCTTTTTAAAATCCTTCATTTTTTGGATTGTTTCTTTGATCGAAATTCATTCATTTTTTAAACCTTTTGTTTACTAAAATCATTCGCTTTTTAGACCCTATATTTCTAACATATTTTTTAATACCATTTGTTTGTTTATAAATGTTGTTTTTTCTATATTCGAAAAAAACCGTATGGTTTTTTTTTAAATATTATTTTTTACTTTTCTCATTCTCATTATGTGTATCATGTGAGTCGTCCAACACTAGTGTTGTATGTTAACTTTTAACTTGCATTCTTGACAAGCGTTGATGACATTTTTCACACCTAAATAGAACATAATTAACGAGATGTGAGATCTTTGACAAAAACATAGTGTATCACTAAGGCGCAATCTAACCTACGCATATTAAATTTACCTTGAACAATTATTGTGTACCCAGAGAAGAAATCATGATTGCAGGAACTATCGTCATTCACGTAGAACACCACTCAGGAGCCTTCAATAGCTGCAAAAAGAGAAAAAAAACTTGCTGTATAAGAATTAGTATTTTTAAGTATATAGTAGAAGGACAAAATGACCAATTCGCAGCTGTTGTTTGCCATAGTGACCATTTGTGAGAGCTAGTAACTGTGCAGTTAACCTCCTTAACTCTTTTAGGTTCGGTTTGCAGTTCATTTAGTTCGGTGGTAGAATAAAAGAAGTATAAACAGGATGAATACAAGTTAACAATCTGAATATCATAGGCAAACGCAAAACTGTTTGTGTGCAAGTTTAGATCTCACGAAAGACGCCTTGTGAGAGTAAGCTATGTTGTCAGTCTCTCCATCCTACGTCACAACTGTATAGATGCCTCCGTACTACCTTATGAGGGTAGGCTATGTTGCAGATAACTCCATCCTATACTGTAACAAAGTATTCTTGTTCACATATAGGCTATCACTAAACTCATGAAAACTTATTATAGATGCCAAAACTCTTGTTTTAAAAAACAAGTGATGTTGGATTTATTGGAGTCAATCGACGAAGAGAACTGGGCAGCTGACCCTAGCCCTTCTGCATAGAGAAGAAATCAGGCAACCGGCCTAATTTATGTTTTCTGGTTCCCAAAGTTGTAAAAACCTAATCTATTTTGAATTGGATACCAAAGAACTTATTGAATCAAAACTCGTTTATTGATAATTTGGTACAATTAGGGTTACAAATAAATCCTTCTATTTATAAGCCTAATAACTTGTTCAACAAGTAAACCTATTTGACTCAAACTAGGATTAAAAAACTATCTCAAAAAAACTCCTAGTTTATAACCCGGTCACTTTTTACCCGAACTTTGTAAGTCGTCACTTTTAACCCGAACTTACACATAATATTCAAGATTAGTCTAACAATCACCCCCCTAATCTTGCAATACGAGAAGATGTCTCATCCCGATAATCTTAGTCGTGGCATGGCTTTCGTGAGGACGTCAGTCCGTTGCAAATCCCCGCTAATACGTTCCACTTTAACTAGCTCTTGCAATAAGTTATCGACTTTCAAACTTGTCTCTTGATTGATAAACCGAGCATCCATTTAACTATTAAAGTGCTGAAAAACTGATCTGTCGCAGACTCGTCGCTAAAACTGTCACTGGCTGATAGATTCTATTGCTGGCTGGTCAGAGCCTGTTGCTAACTGGTCAGCCTGGTCGCTATATGTCTGACGGGTCACTGACTGCCCAGTTTGGTCGCTAATTCCTGTTGCAACAGAGACTGTTTGGTCGTTATGTTCAGCCTTATCATCTTTAGTCTGTAGGCAAATTGGAGATACAACCTCAAGATTAATCTTGTAAATGCGATTCGGTGAACGAGGTACCTTCATTAGCAAAGTTCCATCTTGCTCAAACATCCAAAGTATACCATCTTGGATTGCGATCTTGTACCCTATCTCGTCCAACTGACCGATGCTTATTATATTACATTCAAGTCTAGGAATATAATAAACATCACGCAACACCCTTTGTTCCCCAGATTTTCCCTTCAAGACGACCATACCCCGTCCTTTAATCTCCACGCATGACCCGTCTCCAAACTTCACTTTTCCCTTGATGTTGTGATCGAGGTTGGTGAACCACTCTTTTTTACCCATCATGTGGTTACTCGCCCCGTTGTCAAGAAACCATGTATTGAGTTCACTTAGGCTCGAAGCATACATCCTTGGAATGATTCTTTCTTCTTCTACAAACACATCATTAGCCTCTTCAATGTGTGTTTGCAAGTAAAGAACTGGTTCAACCTGTTGAATAAGATTGTTTTCCTCGTCCTCGTCCTTTTTACGTGTAGGACAATCTGAAGAAAAATGCCCTAATTCATCACATCGAAAACACCTTATCTTAGAACGGTCCTTCTTTGGTTTTTGATCCGTTTCCTTGTCTTTGTCTTGACCTCCGGTTTTTCCTCGACCGCGACCCCGACCTCTTTGACTAGACTCGGTCGTTCCTTTGCCTCGATCATACCCTTCCTTTTTTCTAGCCTCCCACTCCTCATAAGTCAGCAGTAACTATCACTTCTAACCGGTTGCTCCTTATCTTCAAGGTTAACGCGTTCCTCATAGGCTATAAGACGACCCACTACATCATCAAATCCAACTGTCTTAAGGTCAGTAGATTGCTCAAGAGAGGCAACCATGTGAATAAACCTTTTCGGCAAACCTTGTAGAAACCTTTTAACAGTTTCTCTTCTTTAATCACTGTTCCAAGAGAAGCAGACCTTGACGCAATCCCTGAAATCTTTCCTCCGAACTCAGCGATTGTACTCGGTTCCTTCATCTTCAAACCCTCAAATTCCGACATTAAGGTTTGAAGTCCTGCTTCTTTCACACTTCAGCACCTTGATTGCGAGATTTCACCGCTTCCCACATCTCTTTTGCTGAATCAATGTTCCCAATCTGCAACACTAGCTCTTCGGGTAACCCTTGGAATAGCAAAGCGATTGCTATAGAATCTTTGTGTGTATCGATGGTCGTTCCTGGGTCAATCATATCCCATACCTTGTAAACCTTGAAGATTACCTTCATCTTCATAGCCCAAACGGTGTAGTTTGTATCCGTAAGCATTGGACATGGAAGACTAGGCATCGGTTCCTTCGTTGGAGGTACCCGGTTCGCGTTATCACCCATCCTTCGGTTTCTTCTACTGTATGTTAACGGAGTGCTCGGACTTGAATCAATCTGCTAACCTTAAATTGATTCCTTCAAACAAAACAACCTCCTGCTCTATCCTTTTTTTAATCACAAATTAAAAGAAAACAAATCCTTTTATATTTTTCTTTTAATTTTGCAACTAAAAACAAGTTTGTTATTTTTCTAATTGCTTTCTTCGAAAATAACAATCTACTGTTGCCTTTATCCTTTGAATTGTTGACCAAGAAAAATAATTGTTTCCTTTTCCTCTAATCAACTCGTTGGCTAAGAAGAAAAATAAACTCCTATTTAATTTGTTTTAAATCAAGAACAAAATAAACCTTCGTCTGAATGGTTGATCTTGAATGAACAATCAATCTTGCGCAAGTCTCTTCTGCGTCTTGAGTAATAACGAGAAATTTGTCACAAGTAATCTTAATCGAAACAACCGTTCTTCCTTCTTGTGTCCCTCTTTGTCCCGATAACCACCTTGCGAACCAAGTTTTTTTTTCTCACCACCCTTTGACCGCCGTTGTTCTTTAACTTGTCCACAAGAATCAGTTGCTCTTCCTTCACCAATCGATGTCTTGCCGGACTCCCGTTACCGGTGATCTTTATTGTTGCCGGAATCAAAACAAACCAGCCTTGTTCGTGATTGCAGACCCTTCTCTTAAGTTGATTCTTCACAGACTTGGGCGCCAAGTCTTCTTCTATGGCCCCCTTCTGTGATCGCAGGAACCCGTCGCAAGATCTTATCAATCACAGGCCTTCATCGATTGATTCTTTCTTGCCGGACTCAAAGATCAATAGCCTTGATCGTGGATCGAACTCTTAGAGCTCTGATACCAATTTGTTAGAATTGGATAGCAAAGAACTTATTGAATCAAAACTCATTTATTGATAATTTGGTACAATTAGGATTACAAATAAATCCTTCTATTTATAAGCCTAACAACTTGTTCAACAAGTAAACCTATTTGACTCAAACTAGGATTAAAAAACTATCTCAAAAAACCTCCTAGTTTATAACCCGGTCACTTTTTACCCGAACTTTGTAAGTCGGTCACTTTAACCCGAACTTACACATAATATTCAAGATTAGTCTATAACAGGTTATGAGTATGGTTATTTGATTAACTGGTAAATCCGATATGATTATGTTTATGAGTGTCCCATAACTGAACATTGACCCAACCGAGCCAAACAGAATAAAGACATGTTATGTCGAGATGAATATATGTGTATGTCTTCAAATTGATATCATTTTCTTGATTCTTAAAATTGATTAACATAAAGGTGACTTTGTTCAAACCCAAGTCATATTCATTTGGTTAAAATACATGTTTAGACCATTCAAAATGGAAACCTTAACACAACCAAAAAACAGATTAACCGAAATAACCAAAACCAAATCATACCCGTTTAACCATAACAAAACAATCCTATAACTGAAGTTATCGGTAATGAATATGGTTAAGGGTAAAAAATGAACCAATCCTGATTTGCATGCCCAACTTAAGACAAAGGTAACACGGTTTCAGATGGTAACTACATAAAATTTTATTAGCATAAATCATTTATGTAGATATTAAGTTTAATTTAGTGTTATTATCATATAATATAAGATAGTCAAATTTGTAAAGTCAAACCGGTATATTAGCTGTTAATAGTTAGTTGTGTCGGTTGGTAATAACCTGCCAAGATCAAAGGGATTGATAAATACCCTCTTGCATGCCATTTGTAATATGTGCAATAGAATAAATTTGTGTGTTTTGTCTCATCCCTGTTTTGCACCGCGGTCTGCACAATCATGTGCAGATCCATGATCCTGGGCAACATTGCAAACATTGGCTTGTCTGGTAAGTCTATTAGTAAGTAGCAACACATTACATGGTTTAACTTTGGCATAGATGATTGAAAACAGCAGCCTATTCTTGCTTAGTGACAAGAGGTAGATTCCAATCACGGATCATAGGAGATCAAACATCCTCAGTTGATCAAGTGACTTTTGGTTGACCAATCCCATCTTCATGTTTAGGTTGACTTTTGGTTGACCAACCCCAGCTTCATATCGGGTCGAAACAGCCCCATCTACTATCCAGAAACAAAATTTTCATGGGTTATTAAACCGATTAGAAAATCACTTTTACAACATAAGAGTCAACTCTTAGTCATGCAGGGACAAAAGATTATCTGCATCAGATTTATATATATAAAACCTTTCTTCTGGAGTTATCAGCAGATTACAGCACTTGTAAGGTAGCAAGGTAAAAACCTTTTTACCATTATCATGAACAACAACAATAAAAAAGGTTTGTAACAGAAGTACACATCATCACTAGATATTGATAACAATAAGTTGAAGCAGTATTACTTAATCTATCACTTTACAGAAACAACACTGTTACACTGCAGCCCTCCAAATTTTCGTTCTCCGTTACAAGACCGCAACTAACTTCTAATAGCTGATCCCTGAAACACAAATAAATGCATACTGAATGAAACAGGATCTCAATCTAAACTGATAGTTTTAACAGTAGTACGAAAACAAGGTCTCAAGTCTTAATAAAAATACTAATTGCAAGTCGAAAAGGATTAACAAAACTATATTCAAGCCATATGAATTTGATTAGTAAGACATGATTTAACTAAAAAAAATTGTACGAAAATAACACGTTTTAGTATATACTATATATTGTTATTGTTATATTTATATAACCATGCTTAGAAACGACCTATCTGATATGAATGCAATTCATTTAGCCCATCATCATCATCATCATACTCAGTAAATCCCACCAATAGCAAAGCTAAGGTAGGGTCTCAGGAGGGTAAGATGTAGAAGCCTTACCTCTACCCCATAGGAATAGAGAGGCTGCTTCCAGTGAGACCCCGGCTCGATAAATTCATTTAGCCCATATGACGTAAAAATAGGTTGTAATGGGTTTAAAATCAGAGTAGTATTCCTCAGATAATTAAAGAAAATTATTTTTCTTTCTTCACATATGTACAATAATAATTCAAGTGATTTATGACTTATAAATGTTCACAAAGTTCACCGTATATTCTCATCATATTCATTAAAAAAAAAGAATTATTAGTAAGCATGTTCATGTTAACAACCAGATATTGAGATCAAATATGAAACTGCTTGTTTGAAGAAAAAATGAATGATCTATTTAGGTTAAAATCATTAGAGAGAGAGAGACCTTCATATTGACTTCATGATTCTGGGTATATATGCATACAGGGGATGTGGGAGATGAGGGGCCAGTGACTGCCACTTTTACTCCATCTTGCTTTCAGTTTTGGGCAGTTATATTTATGTAAAGTCAAAAGTGAAGGCAACATCATTTCTGGTAGATCCATCATGTTTGGGCAATTGTTTAAAGCGAGATGTTGGAGGGAGGTGAGGTGTTGGGGATAGGACAATTCATTCAGACTACGACAATATTTAAACAAAAGATGTTGGAGGGAAGTGAGGTTTTGGAGATGGGATACTTTATTAAGATTAGGGCAGCCACAAAACTCCAGATGTTGGAGGGAAGTGAGGCGTTGGAGTCCATCTGAAACTGTTTCCAACTTCTCAAATTGAATTATTTTAAGAGAAGTAAGAGATGAAGGAAGAAGATGAGAAAGCTGACTATAACTACTCACTCCATCGTCACCCCATAAGGATAGTTCCACAAGTGAAGTTGGAAAATTCGGTGGGCCCCACTCTAGGATGGGCTTCTTCAACTTCCCTATACTTAGGGACCACAAATTAGGAGGTCAAAACCCACGACGAAAAGAAGCGTCCATACTCTGACAATTTACCATGTCGAGATTCTTCAATGAAGTTAAATTGGGCAACTCATTATCAGGAAATGACTCCAGATTTTCACAATTAAATATACTCAATGTGGTGAGGTGAACCAAGTACTTCAGTTCAATGATTGATTTTTGATTTCGCCAACCAGTTATCACTACATATTCAAGCATCTTTTGCCTTCCCCACTCCCTTTCCAATAGTTTTTCACAACCACGAATCCTAAGTGACTTGAGTTTTTCACTTCCTGTTGGTAGGGAGATATCAGTAATTGAATTACAGAAGGTGACCCACAACTCCTCAATGCTATATGGACAACTGCAACGCTTGATATTCTCACAAGAATATATATACAACCTCTTAAGATATGTTAGAAGGTTGCTCCTACAATCACCCCCTCTTCTTTCTCTCCTAAACTCACCAAATTACCACAACCGAACACACTCAAGAGATTTAAATTCACAAGAACCTTACTCGCTACTGCTTCTGATTCCCACAAGTATATTATTTCGTTACACGCCTCTATGGATAAATTTTCAACGCTCCCAAGATACTTTATAACACATCTCCACACCACATCATCAAGCCCTGAAATACCTATTATTTTCAAGGTGGTGACTGCTAAAGCTATTTCAACCAGTCTTCTTAACACACCACTATCACATCTATGTAACTCTAAAGCGTTCAATGAAGGTAGTGTTTCAACTGACACTTCAACCAAATTAGGACAATCATGTAGCGTTAGAACATTCAATGAAGGTAGCACTTTAAGTGTGACTTCAACTAAGTTACGACAATTTGCTATACGAAGCTTTTGTAGGAGTGGAAACACAACCCCACTATTGGTTGACCATTTCTCTAACCCTCCCATATTTATTATATGTAGAGTTTCAAGTGAAAGAAATGCACCACTAGTCCCTAGTAACTCCAAACCCACAACTTTCACCCATCTAGACCGTCAATAAATAACTGCTTAAGTGACTGCAGCTGCCCCAGAGGTGGTAGAGATGTACATTTTTTACCGCCACGTATTGACACATGCTTGAGTCGATGAAATGAGGAATCCCCAACCCATTTGGGAAACTCTAATCCACCATATGACACGATGTGGAGTTGTTTTAGATAATCACTACTAGGCTTCAGCTCATTAAGGACCTCCTTTTCAAGCATTTCATTTCCTGAGGCGTCACTCCATACAACCTCCAACTCATTAAGCTTCTTTTGTGAAAAGTTCGCATCCCGTGCATTTATTGCATTATGCACTTTGTCCAAACCCACAATGGAAATTTTCTCACGTAAATTCTTTAAGTCCTTAAGTTTGGTTATTTCAAAACCACTTTCACCTCTGATAAATAACTTGGAGAGAGTTTGTAAGCTTTTCAAATCACCGATCCCCAAAGGCAACTGATTCAACTTTCGGGTATCCTTGATGTCAAGATGCCGCAGGTTCTTAAGCTTTAAGAAGTTGTTGGGCAACTTAGCTAAACTACGACAACCGAATAATATCAACGTCTCTAAATTATAGAGATTGCTAACATTTTCAGGTAATTGTGTGATTCTAGTTCTAGATAGATTGAGATATCTCAAGTGCCTCAAAATACCAACGGGGTACCTCACTTGTTTGAGAACCACTCAAGCATAGAACCCTTAACAATGGTAACTCAGGAAGTAAGTCAACCAAAATCTTATTTGATAAGTAGAAATTACGTTGCTCAACAACCCAAGTAGACATTGCCATGAAAGTTCTCAAACTCGTAGCTCCTTTAAACGCCTCAAACTTCTTGTAACCTACCAATGTCTCACAAACGAATGACATATAGCGGTACTTTCCCATTGCTTTTTCCCTATTATTATTTTCCACCCTTAAAAAAAATCGCCAGCAACAGATTTCGCCAAGTCATTTATTAGATCATGCATCACAAACAATGATTCGTTGTTAGGTGCATGCTGAAAAAAGGACCTCGACAACAACTCCTCAAAGTATCTATGACCCAAGCATTCTTCTGTCGAGTCGCTCGAAGTTGACTGCTTGAAAAAACCTTCTGCCATCCATAATTGAACTAGTAGTTCCTTGTCAAACACATAGTCCTTGGGGAACAAGGAACAATATGCAAACAACTGTTTCAAACATGCAGAAAGATCCTTGTAGCTTAGTCTGAGGGCAGGGATGATTTCATCCTCAACTGGTAAGCTCCATATCTCACTATCTAATACATTCTTCCAATACTCCTCTTCATATCTTTTTGTACTGAGTAATCTCGCGACTGCTATCAAAACCAAAGGCAAGAAACCACATTTTTTCACAATACCTAAACCATAGGGTTTAAGTGATAAATGTGAATCAAAGTTATTTACACCCAGCGCATATAGAGCAACTAAAGACAGAGCATCATCATGTGACAAGCTTTGCAGCCGGTTTAGATTACTATAATCCAACAATTTAAGCAACTTATCCTTCCGTGTGGTCATAATGATTTTACTTCCCGGAGCACATGAATGAAACGGGCCAATAAGGGTATCCCAATCCCGACAACTCTCACTCCATACATCATCTAATACCAACAGGAATTTTTTCTCCTTTAGCTGTTCTTTAAGAGCTTCTTGAAGCAGATTTAAATCTGCAAATTCCTTGTTTTCCCCGTCACTGATTGAAAGATAACTTCGCTTATACTAAAGCTATTAAACCCATCCGAAACACAAACCCATGCCTTGAGTTCGAAATGATCCTTGACTTTTTGTTCATTATACAAAAGTCTAGCTAGAGTAGTTTTACCGACCCCGCCTATACCAACTATGGGAACAATGCTAAAGTTTTGATCACCCCCTTCATCCCGCAATAACTTTTGCACCAATGCCTCTTTCTCCGCTTGCCGTCCAACAATACGAGATGCATGGACCATAGAGGTTTGCAATCTCCTATTTATATCTTTTGACCTAGGTTCCTCTTTCACACTTAAACCAAGATTACCTTTCTTCTCTAACAAATCTTGTAATCTAGCCATAATGTCATCTAACTTGTCATGGGTCCGTGAGAAATTTACACAGCAAAGTGGGATTAGCTTTCTTACCTTGCTGGTGATGGGTTCTGGTTTGTGGGTGAACTCACAATGCATAGCTTCAGTTGCCAAATCATCGAGTGCGCCATCTATGTCATAAGCCAAATGTTGGAGATCATTCAGCCACCGTTTCACAGATTGATTGGTTAACTCCTTGTGAGAAGCATCAGTAAGCAAATCTTGGATCTGGGTTAAAGATCAATGCAGTTTCTTGATCTCAGTATCAAGTCCCTTGTAGTGGTGAAGTTTTTTGAAAGCGGTAGAGGCCAACTTCTCAAAGAGCACAGAGAGGAAGGCAGAAAGCACGTGTTCAGCCATTGATTAATTATGATGAGGTCGTAGAGGTGTAAATGGAATGGGTAGTATATGTGTAAAAAGCTGTATATTGTGGTTTCAATCATTCAATGTTAAGTTATGGTCAGGTTTATATTTTTGGGTTGCCCCATGCAAATCCGCATTGGCCAATAAGATAAAAAAGGAGTAGATAGGCCTATCTCTATCATGTGGTAGTCTGATATATAAACATGCTTTTAACAAAAGATGAAGAAGTAAAGTTAGTGAATATATACTTTTATACTGGGTAGTCAGAACAGTTTGTGAATGTAGCCAGTCACCATATCAACTAAGAAAATGGGGTGTGGAGGAGGGTAGTCCTCAAAGGATGATCCGCTACGTAGGCGTCCACGTAAGGGGGTGTGGAATGATCCGCCATGTAGGCGTCCATGTATAACCGATGCCAGGGGTGGACCTACCTTAGGGGAAGGGGTAGCCTCCGATACTGCTTGGCGCCCCTACAGTAGTGTAAATTTTGGAAAATTTGACGTTTTTTTAATGTTTTTCGATTTCGTTACCGCTTTTTTGTAAAACGTCACCGCTACGAAACTTTTCTAGATCCGCCATTGACCGATGCTCTTATCAAGAATCATACCGGAGTACGGTCGGACTGAAAACCACCTTGGTCTGATTGAGTACTCTTGAATTTGTATTCATTTAGACAGGGCATTTATTACTCAAACTGGTTAAACTAGTGAACCTGACCAAATTTCAGTTTTTTCTTTATAATTTTTTTTATTTGAAGGGGATGTTATAATAGAAGTAAAACTATTGTTATATGGTAAGCCTCCATCTTCCAAATGTATTGGGAATATAAACTTAATTATGTGATATATGTTATTTATGTTCGAATGTTTTTAAACTGATATATGTGACAATGTATGTATATGCTACGATATATTATGTAATCGGTAGAGTTGGTTATATGGTTGGCTTGGCACCGTTCTTTCAAACGGTTATCGTTCCCTCCAAAACCAACCGTCGCCAACCACCACTATATATATTATTTTGCCGGCAGTTATGTCCGGTACCAAGACATTTTCACACACGAAATTGTCCTCTCCCTCTATTACCGTTTGCCATTCATTGATCGCTGCACTGATACAATGAATCCACACACTAATATTAATTCCGCTGCACATATGTTCAATATCCAACAAAATGGTATCAGAGCCACTTCCGAAAGAGAAGAGAACACTGTGACGACGTCAACAACCCTGCCATGTATGCATTGCTCGAGCGAGAAGAAGAAGGAAAGACGACAGTTACAGAGGAAGTGCTATTATTGCAATCTACCGGGACATCAGATTGCATTTTGCAAAGAAAAGGAAAATGATGAGGCTGCACAACTCATCCGTCTGGCGATCAACACGGGGACGCAACCACCGAAAGAATTAAGTGATGTGGAACAGAATGTTCAAAGAATGGACTGCATGGTGACCGGAACTGATGGCGGTTTTTGGTCCGATATATGGTATGTCAGTAAATCTCTTAAGAAACATTATTCAGGAAATATAGATATGTTCAAAAGAATAAAGTGCATGATCGATGTCGAAACACAAACGGGCTGAGAACAAATTCTATTTCATAAAGGGTATAGGAATTGTTGAATTAGTATCAGGATCCGAAAAGATGAGAATTCAAAGCGTATTCTTCACTCCAGATCTTGATAGGAACATATTAAGTCTAGATCAACTTATAACTCAAGGGTATACAGTCAAATTTACGGGAGATACATGCAAAATATTCCCTACATTCAGTACTCCCGTCATAAATAAGAAAAATGATATAACGGGATTTACTAAGGAAGATGAGATCAGAAATAGAGAAAAGGAAATGGTATTAAAGTCTGATTCAGAATATGAAAATTTCAAATCGGAATACTTAAACTAATATTTCGAAAGTTTGAACGTATCTTCAAACGAGCCTGATTGGAATATTTTGATATTACAAGCAATGTCATTTAAAAAATTTCAAGAATTCAAGGTCCTTTTAGATATGTTAGAAGATGATAGTTATGTCCGCAAGTACAAGTTCCATTTAGAAAGGAAGTTTGAAGAAGTGGTTGATTGGTTTCTAAAAAATAAATTGGAAATCAATACGAGGCCTTACCTGAGTTTGCTGAAAACAACAGAAAAGTATGTTTACTGGATCTTTACATGGCAGTGAAGAGGGAAGGGGGTCACCGGAGAGTGACAGATAATAATATGTGGGCTGTAATCTCGAAAGACATGGGTTTTGATTATAAAGAAGGAAATTTCATGAAACTTATATATGCCATGTACCTGGATGTACTGGTATATTATTATAAGTTCAAAACTATGCAAGAAAATACAACTGAGAAAGAGGTCAACGTCGACCAGGGGATTCATGTTTCTGAAAACAGACAAAGCAAAAGCTTAGACGGTGGAGAAGGGTCAAGCAGGCGACCAGGTGCAGATCAAGGAGGTGTAGCCGAAGACTCAAGCAGGCGGCCAGGTGCAGATCAAGAAGGAATAGCCGAAGAACATTATGCCTTCTTTGCCGGTAATGACTGGCATGGACCGAAGAAACTGCAACGAAGGAAGAGATTCGATTACAAAAGGGCGGAGAAGGCTCTCAATGAAGCCAATGACAGCGTGATTATGCATTCTCGTAAGAACGTTAAGTTTATGGGGAGTGTATTGGGAATACAAACTTAATTATGTGATATATGTTATTTATGTTCGAATGTTTTTAAACTGATATATGTGACAATGTATGTATATGCTACGATATATTATGTAAGCGGTAGAGTTGGTTTTATGGTTGGCTTGGCACCGTTCTTTCAAACGTTATCGTTTCCCTCCAAAACCAACCGTCGCCAACCACCACTATATATATTATTTTCCGGCAGTTATGTCCGGTACCAAGGACATTTTCACACATGAAATTGTCCTCTCCCTCTATTACTGTTTGCCATTCATTGATCGCTGCACTGATACAATGAATCCACACACTAATATTAATTCCGCTGCACATGTGTTCAATATCCAACAAAATGTTGATCAAAACCAAGTTTTTTTGTTACCACTAACTCATAAGTCGTCTAGGCAGTCTTGCATACCCTCCCAACCATAAGAAAGTAAGCATTATGTAGTTTGGTATTTTAGAAACAAGAAAAAATAATGTTGATTTTTTTTACAAATTTTTAATCAAGGGTGTAAAGGTCTAAAGCCTGACCATATTGGGACCGAGCCAAAACCAAATTCGGAAAATATCGGGGGGGGGGGGGCAAACTGTATAGCGAACGTTTGACATCGGTCCACTGTTTGTTAAAAGAGGTTAGCTCCCAATGCAAACCAAGAACTGTCACTGCTCACAAGGCTTAATAGTTGAATTTTGTGTGTGAGGGATCACCATCTAATTTAGGGGAAATTACGAAATTGGCCAAAAACAAAGTTATCTTACGAAAATAGCCACCTCATGCGTCCTTGGAGCGGCGCATCATGCGCGGGATGCGTCCTTCAAGTAAAAGATGCGTCCTTAGAGCGAAACCCAATAAAAAAAGGACACGTGGCCACGGGATGCGTCCTTCAAGCCCGGGATGGTAAATGAGGTCAGTGACAAATAAGATCAATGGTAAGTTACTTCTACGAGTGAAAGTAAGTCATATGTGATAAGTTACTACTAAGCAAGACTAACTACGTTTATACCAACAGTCGCACAATAGTAACTGATATAGTTTCTATTGAAATTTCTAACCCCTGCTGTCATACTATCTCACAAGGAGTTGTTATGGTTCACTCACTATAAAAAGATTCTTTTCAATTAATTTTCAACACAAAAATTACCACTTTTCTCATGGAGAATACATCTTCTTCTTAAACACAAAAATTACAACTTTTCTCATGGAGAATACATCTCCTTCTTTGCAGAACTTTTGGAGGGTATATGGGATTGAGTTTGGAAATCAGTTACTTACTTATTAGTTTTTTCAAAAAGCCGATAAGTTAAAAAGTGTTTGACATTAATAAAAGTGTTTTTTTTTTGGCTTTTTGAAAGAGATAAAAGGTTGTTTTCCCAAGGCCACAAAACCTTGACTTTTTAAATAGTTTTTTTTGGCTTTTCAACATAAATTTACCAATCCATCCCCACCCTTTACCCTATAACATCTGGTTCACCCAAACACATAACACACACACCATCACCTGCCACCACCTCCACCTTCACCCGACCACCATAAACCCATCTGCCTCCCTTGCCACCGTTATCCGCCACCCCCTCCATATTCACCTTACCACCATGCACATATCCGTCACCCGATCACCATTTACCCACGACCACCACTTGTTGCGTCTAGTGTACCATCACTATCAATTCCATCGGTACAAGTCGCACACCACATATATTTTATCTAAATTCCTATTCTATTTAGCTTGCAGTCCAGTTTGCTTTTGTTTGGATTCAAGTTGTGTACGTTGATTCCATTGTTGATTGAATCGTTTTTGCTTTCGTTTAGAGTTGTTTAGCATTTACTTGCCAAAATATTTAGGTTTAATGTTTATGGCTTTTGATATGTAGAAGTACTAAATGGTTTTTAAATATAAGAATATCCTTTTTACATGAATAAGTTAAGTCAAAACTTTTAAAAAAAACAATCTTATTGACCTTATTAGTTTTTCTGAATGTATGTTCCAAATATTTTTGCATTTAACCTAAAGTCTCTAGCAACGTGTCCACAATGTTACAAAGTAGAAACTGTCAGACCTCCACGAAGCAGAAAGATGATGGAAACCACTTCATACTGTCAGGCCTTCATCAATTCATCTTCAGATAACTGCAAATCAACAATCTCCTCAATCCTGAAAGACAAATAAACACAAATTAAATTAAACAAGGTCTCAATTTAAAATATCTAGTTTGGAATTTGCACTAAAGGGGAAACAAATAGCAACTTAACCAAGCAAACATGATGCTACACAATGTCAACACACAATGCGAAACAAAGAAATCACAGAACATTCTTACCCATTAAACGAGCGGCATGAGTGTCTCCCGAAAGAACATCTTCTTCACAATCAGCGACCACATCAAGCTGACTATATCCAAGGCCAATTATAGAAAGACCAGGTTAATGTAAATGTTAACCAAAATATTGGTGTAGAATGGCATGCAAATGCATAATTATAATTGATGTGCATTTAGCCTTGTTATACTCAACTCGTTACTGAGTTAAGTTAGTTTCGATACAAAAATTAATTAGTAGATAGAGATTATCAAAACTATATTCAAAATAGTGATCCAAGCAAATGAAACCAAAGAGAAGCCGTACGAATTTGATTACTTAGACCTTACTTGAAATCACGAGTAGACGAGTAGTACCAAAAATATTTTTTTATAATACAGTTCTGTTAGATAAAGTTTAGAAATCGACCTACTTATGGAAATGCAATCCACTTAACTCATTTGACTTATTATAAGTTAAAATGGGACTTATCAAAGTATCTATACAATCATAATTCAAGTGATTCATGTTTCTACATATTCATAACTATCTCAAAGAGAGAGGGAGAGAGGGGGGTATAATCGGTAAATAAGCATGTCCTTGTAAACAATATATATAGAAATGAATGTTTGAAAACAAAGCAAAATAAATCAGTTATTTAATTAAAATAAAAATAAAGAGAAAGAGAGAGACCTTCAATCTATTTCAATATAGGGGATGTGGGAGATGTGGGGCCAATAACAGCCGTCTTCACTGCACCTTTCTTTCAGATTTGGGCAATTGATAATTCTAAAACTCAGAAGTGAAGCCAACAACATTTCTGTTAGTTCCATCATGTTTGGGCATTTGAGAAAGGAGAGATGTTGGAGGAAGGTGAGGTGTTGGAGCCCCGTTGAAAATGATCCCAATTTCTCAAACTCAATTATTTCAAGAGAAGTAAGAGATGAAGGAAGAAGATGAGAAAGTTGACTACAACTCTCACTCCATCTTCACCATATAGCTTCAGTTCAACAAGTGAGGATGGAAAATTCTGTGTGTCCCACTCCAAGATGGGCTTCTTCAACTTCCCTATTCCCAAGGTATGCAAATTGGGAGGCCAAAACCCGCGAGGAAAAGAAGCATCTATACTTGGACATTTTATTATTTTCAAATACTTTAACAAGGTCAAGTTGGGCAACTCATGGTCTGAAAATGACTCCAGACTCTCACAACTTTCTATGCTCAATCTAGTAAGATGATCAAAATGATTCAGTTTAATAATTGAATGCAGATTTGGCCAACGAATTATAGATACATATTCAAGCATCGGCATGGTACTTCGGTTGTTGATCTTTTGTCCTCCCCACTCCCTTTCTTTTAGTTTCTTACAAACCCCAATGGCAAGCGACTTCAGATTCTTCCCACCTGTTGGTAAGTGTATAGTTGTAATTGAATCACAAAACTGGACATTTAATATCTCAATACTATCTGGACAAGTACAACGCTCCATATTGTTACAATGAGATACATCCAACATCCTAAGAGATGTTAGGAGGCTGCTCTTACAATTATCCTCCTCTTTTGTCCTAAACTCACCAAATTACCACACCATGCTACTCTCAAGTTTCTTAAATTCACAAGAGCCTTACTCGCAACTGCTTCCGATTCCCACAAGTATCTTATTTCATTACAAAACGTGATGTTCAAATCTTCTACAGCCCCAAGATACTCTATAACACCTCTCCACACCACATCATTAAGCCCTGAAATAAGGGATATTTTTAACTCGGCGACTGCTGAAGCCATTTCAAGCAGCCTTCTCAACACACCACTATCACATTCATTTACTTTTGGAATATTCAATGATGGCATCGCTTCAAGCGTGAATTCAACCAAATTAGGACAATCTTTTATATGAAGCTGTTGTAGGTGGGGAAACACAACCCCACTATTCATTGACCATTTCTCCCACCATGGCATATTTTTAAAACTTAGAATTTCAAGTGAAGGAAATGCACAACTAGTCCCAAGTAACTCCAAACCCACAACTTTCAACACATGCAAGCGTTCAATAAACAACTCCTTTAGTGATGGTAACTGCCCAAGCAGTGTAGATGTACAACTCTTACAGCCACGTATAGATACATGCTTCAATCGAAGAAACAAGGGATCCCCAACCCAAGTCGGAAACTCTAACCCCCCATATGACACAATTTCAAGTTGTTTTAAACAATCATTAGGAGGCTTCAACTCATTCAAGACTTCCTTTTCAAGATTTTCATCTCGTGAACCAAATGGGTAATCATTCCATACAAGCTCCAACTCACTAAGCCTCTTTTGTGAAATGTTTGCTTCCGTGCATGTATTGCATTTTCACTTTGTCCAAACCCACAATGGATATCTTCCCGCATAGATTTTTTAAGTATTTGAGTTTGGTTATTTCAATTCCACCTTCAACTCCGATAATGACCTTGGAGAAGTTCGTAAGCTTTCCAACTCACCAATCCCTAATGGCATCTTTTCTAATAGTGGAGTATCCCTAATGTCAAGATGTCGTAGGTTTTTTAGCTTTAAAAAGCTATAGGGCAACTTAGCTAAACTATGACAACCAAATAATATCAATGTTTGTAAGTTACAAAGATCGGAAACATTTTCTGGTACATGTTTGATTTCTGTTTGAGACAGGTTAAGATACCTCAAGTGCTTCAAAGTGTCAATAGACTCTGGCACCTCACGTAGTTTAAAATCACTTAAACATAGAACCCTTAACAATGGTAACTCAAGGAATAAGTCAACAAGAATTTTATTCGATAAGTAGAAATATTGCCAACATTTAACCACCCCAACAGACATTACTAAGAATGTTCATAAACTTTTGGCTCTTTTAATTGCATCCAACTTATTGTAAGCCACCGAAATCCTCACGAACAAATGAAAAATGGCGGTACTTATCCAATGCTTCCTCTCTGAAATCCTTCCCCAACCTTACACAAAACTCGCCAGCAACAAATGTCGCCAGTTCATTCATCATGTCATGCATCACAAACAATGATTTGTTGCTAGGTGAATGTTGAAAAAATGACCTTGACAGTAACTCATCAAAGTATTCATGACCCAAACTATTGTTTGGTGAATCAATTGGAGTTGAAAGATGCAAAAATCCTTCTGCCATCCATAATTGAACTAGTTCCTCCTTGTCAAACACATGGTCCTTGGGGAATAAGGAGCAGTATGCAAACAACTGCTTCAACTTTGCAGAAAGATCACGGTAGCTTAGTCTAAGAGCTGGGATGATTTCACCTTCAACCGGTAACCTCCATATCTCACTATCTAACACTTTTTTCCAATACTCTTCCTCATCTTTTTGTGTACTCAATAATCTCCCAAGTGCTTTTAAAGCCAAAGTCAAGCCGTCACATTTTTTCATAATACCTATCCCATGTGATCTGAGTGACAAATGCGAATCAAAGTTATTTACACCCAATGCATGTAAAGCAAACAAAGAAAGAGCATCATCATGTGATAAGCTTTGCAACTGGTTTAGATCACTATTGTAACCCAACATTTTAAGCAACTTATTCTTCCGTGTTGTCATGATGATTTTACTTCCGGGAGCACATGCATAAAACGGCCTAACGAGGGTTTCCCAATCCTCACAACTTTCACTCCATACATCATCTAATACCAATAGAAATTTTTTCTCACGTAGGTGATTTCTAAGAGCTACTTGAAGCAGATTAAAATCTGCAAATTCCTTTTTTACCCCAGTCAATGATTGAAAGATAACTTTGCTTATTCTAAAGCTATCAAACTCATCTGAAACACAAACCCATGCATTGAGTTCAAAGTGATCCTTGACTTGTTGTTCATCATACAAAACTCTAGCTAGAGTAGTTTTACCGACTCCACCCATACCAATTATGGGAACAATGCTAAAGTTTTTATCACATGGTTCATGCCGCAATAACTTGTGCAATAAGGCCTCCTTCTCCACTTGTCGTCCAATAATACTAGATGCGTGGACCAACAAGGTCTGTAATCTTCTATTGGTATTTATTGATCTGGTGTTGGTTTCCTCTTTGACAATCAAACCAAGAGAATCTTTCTCCTCTAACAGCTCTTGTAGTTTGTGGTAACAACATTTATCTTAACCTTCATCGCCCTAGTCCATGATGAATGCTTTGAGAAAGGATTTGGGAAGAACTTTTTACCTTGCTGGTGTGGGTTTCTGATTCGTCGTTCAACTCGCGGCACATAGCTTCAGTTGCAATTTCGTCCAGTACGTCATCTATGTCGTAAGCCAAATGTTGGAGACCATTCAGCCATTGTTTCACAGATTAATTGGTTATCTCCTTCTGATAAGCATCAGCAAGCACATTCCGGATCTGGAACAATGACCGCTCCAACTCTTTATCTCAGAATTCATTTCAACGTCGTACGGAGCAAATGTTTTCAAAGCTGCAGAGGCCAGCTTCTCAAAGATGACAGAGAGGAAAGAAGAAACCACAACTTCAGCCATTGATTAACATATATATATGGTGAGATTGTAGATGAATTGAAATATCAGTGATGTTGTGTAAAGTTGGTTTCAGTGATGTCGTTATTATGGTAAAGGTTTCTTAATTTCTATTATTGTGTTGGTTATGGTATCAGCTTCGACCAATAAGAAAGGGAGGAATAGATAGGCTCATCTCTTTGTAATTGGAGTGGATGGTGATGGTAATCACTTGCTTTTTGACAGCTTATCATGAAATGGCCATATTTTATTTTAAAAAGTTTCTATATTGGGATGCAGCCGTTGAGCTTCTACACCACTTATACAACGGTTCATCACTTAATTGATATATTATATAAACAATTTACCCAAAAAAATAACAATTAGTTTCTTTGTAGATATAACTACTAATAACACCCGCGCACGTTGCGGCGCGGGTACATCGCATACACAATTGGTTAGTCCAAACGTTATGTGATCCGTTAACCATATTAAAACGCGTGTTTCAGCGTATCCGACTGAACTCAATGCAACCTATATAAGCATTATGATTGGATCAAAACTTAAAGTAAATTGAGTTCATACATAAAATAAGCAAGAAAACATATCACATCAAAACATAGAATAACTCGAATTTATACTGAAACGTGCATAAAAATACGCATGTAAAAAATGTTTTTTTAACGAAAACGTATTATATTCGACTTAACTCTTTCCAAAAAGAGTTTATGTCGAAACGTAGAGCAAATCTAAGCACACCCTACGTTGCGGCGGGGCGTAAAACGGTGTCAAATAGTACCATGTCACACAACCATCATCGACCACCAACACTGACTCGACCTAGGATCTTGCGTGTTGCGACGAACCTGTCAAACATGAAAAATAGACATAAAAACATTGAACCACACATGCGCGTTGCGCCATGTTAACTTGCAAAATTTGAAACAAAACATAAAAAAGTTGAACCACACTCATATGTTGCGTCATGTTAACTCGAAAAATTTATAACTATACGTAAAAACGAAAATTTGCGAAAGATAAAAAGTATAAGTGACAAAAGTTTTGAAGTTAAATTTAAAATAATGAAAAGTTTTGGGCTAAAGTTAAAAAAACAAATTATATAGGGTTAAAATTACAAAACGTAAAAACCATTGGGTTAAAAATAAAAAATCAAGTTTTTTTTGAAAAAGCCCCAAAACACAAGGTACAACCACTTATGCCTAAATATTTTGCTTACTAAGAGTATTTAAATGAGATGTTATATGGACCTTTCAAGTTTGTGACGTTTGTATCTCCGAATATAATAAAGGAGAGATTGGAAATCCTAGGTGGCAGAATTACAAGCCTCCCCCTTTCATTTTTGCTGATGTGTCATTTTTAGGAATTTTCGCTTTTCTTAATAAACCCTAAAGTCAATACTACTTGGTCCCCAATTCAAACCCATTGCCGACAAAACATCTCTTTCTCTCTTCCTTGCAAGTCATACACAAGAACAAAAACCCTACACACCCTCCCACCCCGCTATCCCTTTTCCTCCTCTTCTCCTTCGCTCCCTCTGTATCATGTTTTCTTCATCTTCTCTATTCCATTTCGAGCTACGCTTCAAAAAACCCAAAACAACCCTTCTGTATCTCTGTTTCTCTCTGAAATACAGTCCCCATCTTTGCTTAAAACTGCAATTGTTATTCAAGAAACATAAATCTTAGTCAACAAACACAAATCCTACGGTTGTGCTTAATTGGTAAACTTAATCTGACGGTATAGATCAGCTTTCACACTTTCACACTGATTGATATTTGAAATTGTGTTTCTCTTTTGTACATTGAGTCTCTGATGAAGTCTATAAAGCCACACATATCACATTCTCTCACAATTGTGGATCTGGTTGTGTTTTGTTGTTAAGTTGATTTCTTTTCTTTATTTTAGATATGTTTTAATTTTCTGTGGTTTATGAACTCGATTATTGATGTGTATGTACAGGGTGTTCATTATTGAAGGAAGGATTGCTGTTTTTTCAAGAACCCAGGTTGGTCAATTTGACCTTTTCACTTAAATTTTGCTTGAATTTGAATGTTTGTTGAAGTTGTTAGTGAAACTTTAGTTCATTATGAATTTGTTGTTGATGAAGCAGTAAATAGTGACACATCATGATTTTATTGTTCAATTTGTTGATTTTGATAAGTTTTTATACTCTTACATGTGTTTAATATCAAGTTTTATGTTTCATAAGATGTTTCTTTTATCAAACTCGCTGTTCAGTTTATATAATGCATTAATAAGACATTAGTTAACGAGTTGTAACTATGTAGACTAATATCTTATGATTTTGGTCAACTATTGATTTTTCTGTTTTGAATAGTGTTTGTTAAATGTGTGTTATGGATTCTTGATAAAAAGATTACTATTTCTCGGTTCTCCTTTATATTGAAGTTCTCCATATGTTATTGTTTTAAAGTCATTGTTCAGTTAATATAGTTGTAATTGTATGAGAATAAAACTAGACAGGTCTGTATTAATGCTCTGAACATCCTTGAAAAAATGATTACTGTTTTGATTTATGACGGTTAAATGTTTGGTATTGTTTCTAAAAAATGATTTCTTTTCTGTATTTTATATACGTTTTAATTTTCTGTGGTTTATGAACTCAATTATTGATGAGTATGTATGGGGTTTTCGTTATTGAAGGAAGGATTGTTGTTTTTTCAAGAAACCAGGTTGGTCAGTTGGACCTTTTCACTTAAATTTTGCTTGAATTTGAATGTTTTTTTGAAGTTGTTTGTATCACCTCTCGTTTTTGTGTCTAATGAAGTTCTAACACGTGTCCCATGGTCCTCGTTTGCCGTGTGCTTAAACGAGAGGGATTGAAGTTGCCAATACGCTATACTATAAGATCTTTGTGCTAGTGACTTGAAATTGGAGGACTAAACATGAAGAATGCCAAAATTGTGTTTTATGTGAGGCGGTTACGGACCGCAACCATAAGCTGTTATGGTCCGTAAACAATTCAAAACGTTGTGGGCGCCAGGTAGCCTTACGTGTAACATCCGTCAAAAACGGATTTACCAAACCCGCTCCGTTTATCAACCGAACAGTCAGTCAAATTTTTTCGTTGCGAATTAAATGCCCAAAATAATTTTAAACGATCCGTAATCAATTATTATGCGGGGATATATATTTAGTTTTTGAAAAACTGATAAAAATAACAAAATAAAAATGTTTTAATCATGCCGGGTTTCGAACTCGGGTCCATACCGGTTCAAACAAAGATTTATCACTCAGCCGACCAACCACTCCGCCGCTTTGATTTTATGTTGATAACAAGAAACATTTAATTCATATATTAAAGTTCGGTAATCAAATTCAGTAATTTGCGCCCAAATTAGCAGTCGTCGGAAATCCCGACGACTTCGCCGTTTAATTACGTTTTCGCTCAAAATAACCGAAGTCTTAACTCTCACAACGGTTATAACCGACATATGAACCCGCGACATCAGCTGTAACCGCCGGAGAATGGCTGACTTCGAATTGAGACCGAATTCAGACCCCATTCATCTCAATACTACCCTATAAATACACCCTCAACTCGCCAGAAACCTTTCACACTCAAATCGCACCTTTTCTCGGCGAAAACTCACTCGCCGGAAATTTTTATTACTTTGCCGGAAAACCGTATCAGTAATCTCTGAGCTTACTGAACCCCCTAAACTTTTACCGAAGTCACCCACAACCTTTGTAACCTTTCGGAAGACTCTCTGCTGCAAGAGACTCGTCGCCGGAAGAACTTGCTGCCACCGGAGTTCTGCCGGAAAACAGAGGAGAAACAGCCGGTACTTCTCACGCCTAATTCCTTCCCTTTTTACTTTTATCTCGACTGTAATTGATCATAAAACACTAAAGAAACTTGAATCAACATTCGAATCCGTCAGTCGTCACTTCCGGTGAAAACCAGTGAAGAAGACGACGTTACGGTAATGGTTAAGTATAATTAAAATCAAGATAATTACCGGGTTAGACACACAGTCCAGCGGTGGACTGTGTGCACTTTTAACGCTAAGGTCACGAGTTCGAGTATTGTTCCTCACACGCTGCCTTAATAAAAATCCCTTTTTTCGCAAAACTGAACCGGAGTGTTTTAGGTATATGTTAAGTATAATGATAACCGAGTTTATAACCAAGTGAGACACACAGTCCAGCGGTGGACTGTGTGTACGCTAACCCACAGGTCCCGGGTTCGAGACCTGTGGAGCGCACCGGTTCGCTAGATTAATTCGTTTTTAAAATAAAGGAATTCTGTTTAAAATCTAATTAATATATATATATAATTAAAATCGGATATATAACGGGTTAGACACGTAGCTCAGTTGGTAGAGCTGCGTGCACGCGTACGGGAGGTCTCGGGTTCGAGCCTCACCCAGCGCACAATAATATGCCTTCGAACCGGTCAACGGTCAAAAGTCTACTGTAGCAAAAATAAAATATTTTTTTTATTATTTTTTATTTAATTATTTTATTTAAAAATCAATTAAAAATACTTAAAAATAACATTTTTAAGGTTAGAAAATAGCCTCAAACTCACAAAAATACACCCAACAATCCTACTAAAATAGATTAATAAAATCCATTTACTTACCACACCATAATGCAATTATTCTAGGTTAAACTCACTCGTGGTTAAAACCACTTCGCGTGCATTCAACGTCATCAACCGGACGCACCCACTGTGAGTGAATCTTACAACTCCCCCTTTTAAATTACATGTTTTGGGGTGTGTCATGTGTTATGAAAATAACTAAGTTATTTATTTAAACTTGTGCCATACCACATCATGACCTAAACTTAGATTGTTTGTATTGTTGTGACTTATTTATTTCCTTTTGTCAAATTATATGAAACTCATACATTAAGCCCATCAGTTCCTCGTGGGAGACGAGTAGAACATCGCGTGCTTCAAATCAAATTCATTATTGTTCATGTGTGTATCCTTGAGTTTATATTGTTTGTAGTTGTGTCATTCATATTATCATGTTTATGCAATTCAATCATCAGGCCCCTCAGTTCCTCGTGAGAGACGAGTTGAGCATCGCGTGCCTCTAATTGTTCCATTATTATTCATGAGTGTTTCATTCAATATCTTATGATTGTTGATTAAGTTACATCTATTTTTACTCATGTTTGGTTGTGCACATATTTCATAATCAATTTAAATAAATTTGTTCAAATGTTTTCCATAGGATTCACTCGCCAACATTATGTTGATCCAAAAACCTTTTTACACATGATACAGGTGAACAGGTTGAAGCAAGGAAAACATAGGATATGCCTTAGAAGAGAACAAAGAAGTTTAGATTGTCAGATAGATCATGTTGTAACATTTATTGTAGATTTCCATTTAATTTGTATTAATGAATATGAAACGCTTAATAAATGTCATGAGCTTTGATGATAACCCAATCATGCCCCGATCACCTTTTCCGCTGCGGGTCGGGGTGTTACATTACGGACCGCAAGGCAAAAGCCATACGGTCCGTAAGGGACTGCCAGCGACAGAAAATGTGGCAGATTCATGTTCTGCCACATTGTCGCGTATTGCCACCCTTTGGCTGGTCATGACACATCCAATAACACTTGTACTCGCCCTAGAACAGCTCCTAACACCTGGCATGCTCTCCTAGCTCTTCCTCAACTATAAAAGGGGCACTTGTGTTGATCATAAATTTCTCATTCATCTCTTCTTCCTCCTCTAGCTCATTTGGAAAGTTCCAGGCTATTTTGGAGCATCCCCTGAGTTCTTAGCTTCTTCTGGATCACTTGTAAGTGCTCAATTTCGTTCTAAGTTGTTTTGATGGGCTTTTAACCCAAAGTCAAAGCGCTTACGTAAAAACACTTTGACCTTGGGCTAACACCATTACGGTCTAGCCATTGTTCGATATGAACATGGCTACGTGATCGTAATGCCTTAAAAGGGCACCTCCAAATTACCATGTTTTCTTGACCAATTGACGGGACAAAGTTTAAAGTCAATAAAAGTCAACGGGTCAGATTTGCAAATATTGCATAATTATTAATACAGATGTTATAAAATATATTTTATCACTTAAATAAATTGGTAATAATAATTAGAACATGTATAAACATGTTCGGCCCGTCAAGTCCAGGTCTAGAGTTGGTTCGCGACCGAAAGTCATAAAGTTTGACTTCTGCTTTTTCTTTCAGTCCTGACCTGATTTAGCATCTTAGGCTACTGACCTTAAATGGTTTTAGGACCATGGTCGGTTAGTATTCTGAGTTTATATACAAGTTTCCGATTAATATGCTAATTTTGACTAAAATGCCCTTTTGTCTAAAAACATGATGTTAAACATGAATAATCATACAAAAAAGTTACCTACTGATATGGCAACTAAATTAACTTAAATTGATGTCAAGAATCTGGTTATGAACTAAGTTTTGAAGAAATAACATAATCTATGAATCTAAATGACCAAATTACCCTTTTCGGCACTTTTAACGGCTTTAAGATAATTTCTTCACCCAAATTAATTACTTAATGATGTAATATCAAAGTATAGACTATTTTGGATATTAATTAAGATTATGAACTGAGTTAATACTTGAGATTCGCATAATGCCGATAAAAGACCAAAATACCCTTTTACCGCATAAATTGGTTTCAACTAAACTTTTTATAACCAAATCTTTTACCTACTGTTATAACATGATACATAACTTATTTTGGTTTTATAATACTGATCATGACTTCAGTTTACATTAAAAATCGAATTAATCAGCATTTACCGACTTTGTCGCCTTTTCGGCGCATAGTATGGTTTAAAACCATAACTATGAGACGAGACTTGTTACCTACTGATTTGTAAACTTATTTCCAATAATTTTACAATAGGTACAAGTCCCAAACTCTGATTCCCAAATATGACTTCAAAGTTATGTGTGAAATGACCAAATTGCCCTTATGGGACATAGTTTGGTTTAAAACTATCAACCACACATATATATGATATCCTGTTGATATAACATCATAAAATTTATATTTTTACAAAATGTTATTGACCTTGACATCAGTTTACTTGCAAACCCTCTTTTATAAGTCATAAAATGACCAAAATGCCCTTAAGGGGCGTAATTCGCTTTTAAAACATAATCGGGCAAACATATTGATATCTTACTGATATCATAAAACATTTTAAACATTATAGCATATGGAACTTGTATATGACTCGTCCGGTTACCCGGTTTCACTTATACGCTTACGGATGAGCACGCGTGACTAGTTTACGTAAACTAACCGAAACAGGTTTAACCTTGTCGTTTCCTTATCAAAATCCAGAATATTGTTGGTATACCCATATTATACAAGTCTTGATACTTGTTAGGTCCAAATAACCTTCTATTCCGATCACCGCTTAATCTAGCGTATTGTACCATACTTGTTTAACGTAAGACTAGCCGGTTCAAGTCTAAGACTTAACTAAGGACCCGTTAGAGTTTTAATTGGTTAATAATACCATCATTCTAGACTAGACGCCTTCCGGTAGATTGTGCCTGTACTTACCTCTTGATCTACGGCTGAGTTGTGATTCTTCTGAAGATTTAGCTCAGGTAAATACTTTTAACCTATTTTCCCTATACGGGTTTGGGATACGGTAAACTATTACCGCTTGGTCGGGTATGGGATCATGTTTTGTCCAATTGTGATAATAAATAAATCATGTAACCCGTTTTAGTCTGTTTTGTCTGATAACTTAAACATTGGGGGTTGGCTTGACCATGTCGGGAATATCCATAGGCTCACTAAAGTGCTAGTGGCCACAAACTAAAGCATGGGGTGTAGGCATACACCGGTCAATTGCAATTTATTATTATTATCTGCTTTCTGAGTGAAAGTTCAGAAGTGGTGTGTCAGTTGATCATGTCTCGGTTTCCGTACCGGCCCCATATGTATTGGCAGGCTTGTAAAACTGTATACAAGGTCATTTGTATTGTCCCAAGTTATTTATAAAATGTGCCAGGTGCACTTAAAACCTTTTTTTAAAGATTTTCAAAATGTGTCGGTTGATTGTATTTACCAGTGAAAACTAACGTATTTTCAAAAAGATTAAGTTACAGGTACAGCACGAAATAGGCCGGAAGCTGCATATGCGACATAGAGGATTTGCAACCCTTAGCTGTGCCTTAAAGTCTGTTATCATTTTGTACATATTTTATTACGATCCGTCTGTGCATCTTTATTACAATCCGTCTGTATTTATTATTTACGAACTTTGGACATTATCGGGTTGTAATAATATTTTAAATCCAAGACTTCTACTGTGTTACTCTGTGTTGTTTGGTTATGATGATATCAACTTATGTCACAATACTTCCTACCGGGCCACCGGGATACATGTGGAAATCGGCGTGTGACAGGTTGGTATCAGAGCCAACGTTTGAGGGAATTCAACACTAGTCTTTTGTGTTTTATCTCAAACGACACAGTAACACATTCCTTAGACTCTCGAGTCTAGGCTTTGACCTAAGATAAATAATTTCATTATTTTATTTATTCGTATGCTGTTTTATTTAACTTGTTTTTGAAGCAGGAAAATGCCGCCAAGAATGAGAGGCAGAGGAGGCAAGGGGAAAGGCCCCATGCGGGGTGGTCCATCGATGGCAGGTCCTTCAACATGCAAAACTTCAACCCATATGAAGAGTTAGGTGACTATTCGTCGCCGTGGGAGCCTATTCAACACTCAATCTCCCATGAGTACTCACCTCCACGATCCCACTCACAACACTCGCATCACTCACACCATTCTCACCATACCCACAAAACCCACCAATCCCATCACTCTCACTCCCATTCTTTCCATGGGAACTACAATCCAAACATTTATCTTCGCTCCCCTTCGGTCACCCCTCCCGTCGACTCACCCGACCACATGCAGGAGGACTCCGACCCTGAAGAGCCTCCGGCCGGATCTTTTGGTCATCCGATTGAGCTATCGAGTGACTCGAACTCCTACGCCGGGATCCCATATCAAGGTCCCGATGAATTTCAGCAAAGGTGGAAGACCTACGATTTTTACTTTACTCCCTCCTACCACAACACCCCCGTCCACCAAGCTCCTCAGCAAGAACAACATCAATCTGAGGAGGTACAATTGGAGCCAGTGGAGCAACCGCTTCCACCACCTGAACCTCAACCACCACAAAGGTGTGGGTGCGCATGTCGGTGCGCCTCGGACTGAGGGCCGGTCACTACCACCAAAACCCTTACCCTGTAATACCTGAGGATCCCCAAATGGTCGGACCCTCTCACGCCTCACCCATGGTAGAACTACCACAACCAGCACTTAACCTGCTACCCCCTCCTGTGGCACAACCACAAAATGTGGAACAGCCACCACTGGGTTTTGAAAACCCAATTCCTGCGTATCCAGATCCGCCTGGATATAACCCATTTGCTTCTTCAAGTGTGCCAAATTATATACATCAGGCACCTTCGTAGGACCCCTACTTGGAGGCAGCGGCACATAACGATCTTTTTACCTCCCTGTTCCCCCGTATTCCACCTTACCATATGCGGTGGGTGGATATCCCTTTTATGAATAGCTCCCTTCGGTTGCACTTCACCCTATGGATATCAATATCCAGTTGCACCTCAACCACCGCTCAAGCTTAACCACCGCAGCAACAACAACAACAACAATTCAAGGCCATTCATGAGGCCTTGGACCGGGTTAAGCAAATGCAACACCAGGTTGAGAAGTCGGAGAAAAAGGCAAATAAATTCTTCAAGAAACTGTGCAGGGCTGTAAGAGGGAAAAAGGATTGATAGATCCTTATGTTTATGTATTTTATTTTTCCAAAAGTCCCTGCATGGACATTATTTCCTTTCTTTATTTTAATAGTCCCTGCGTGCACATTTTTCTTTATGAATTAGTCCGTTTGAGGACAATTTTTGTACTTAAAAGTCCTAATTTTTAGGCACTATTATTAATGAGAATTTTAATGAATCTTTTGGATTATTCTATACATGTATTTTATAACGTCCATTGTTTAAGCGACCGTTTCGATTTTTACTTCAAATTTTTGATCAGCTATAATAATTCCAAAAGATCTTCTTGATAGTTTACACCAGCCGAGTGATAAGGTCACATTAATTAGCGAAAAGGTAGTTAAGTAGTAAAGCCTTCTACCATGATAGTTAAGGTTGATGATCCCTTCTATCCAGAGGTGGTGAACTACGTTCTAAACCTCCTAGTCTGCCCGATCGGGACTAGCCTATTTAACCATTTTAAGACAAATATTCTAAAAAGTTGACATTCTTGAAGTGTTAACACTCCTGGCAGTATAACTTGAGGAACTATACTAGCCGTCAAGGCAATGGACTATGTCCAAACCTTATAGCCTACATAATCAAGTTTGATTTTGGCTAGTATCATCGATGTGATGATCTTATTATAACATCCGTTAGTGATATAATGCCTGCGAGCTATATTAAGTCCATTAGTGACAATGACAGATGTGGTCTACGACTCCCCGTCCTGAGGTAATAGATTTTGTTCAAACCTCAAAGCCTTTATGATCTTCTGAGATCATGGTTCATATGTTCCAAGTCATTGCGACAAGCCATTAGTGCTATTTATAATTTGTCCTTTGTGACAGGCTTTTATGCCATATTTATTTACTCCCAATTTAGGCCATTTGTGTCGCATTTTAAATTATAAGCCTGGCAAAAGTGACAATGCGTTCACTAGCCTAAAAAGGCAAAGGATTTTCTAAATCCATAATGAAGTGTACATGGTTATTTATACCATAATAAATACACAATGAGTCATCAAATGCAAATGACTAATATACATTGTGTTTATATCAAGCAGATAAAATGGCTCATTCGATGAAGCCAGTTGCCCATGCAACGATGACAATGCATACGAAAATATCATCATAGGTAAGAATGATCTACAGGCGCTGATCGCCACAGAAGTTGCAAGGCATTAAAGGATCAGGCTGAGAAACGACTAAAGTCGAGTGCTTCTCACTCTAAGCATATATCCAAACCACTATCCAAGCCTCTTCCTTCTGAGAAAAAGGAAAACTCACTACACTCCTCAAATGTGAGGAGCGAGAGGCAGAAATATCAGCACAAGACGAACAACAAGGACGGTTGTTCCTATAAGTATTTTACGTCTTGTAGGCCTTGGGATTTCAATGGGGAGAAAGGAGTTATGGAAGCTTTTAGGTGGTTGGATGAGATGGAGACAGTAGTTGAAATCAATGGTTGCGCGGATAGGGATGTAGTTAAATCGCTGCTCAATCATTAAAGGGCGATGCCCTGATCTGGTGGAAAGCTATGATACAATTAGCTGGGAAGGTGTATTTGTATAACCTCAGTTGGGCCAAGTTTGTTGAACTTGTGAAAGATACCTACTGTCCACCTCACAAAGTGGAAATGATCGAGTAAGAATTTCTAACTCTGAGGATGAAGAATCTGGACCGTCGGAAGTTTGTTTCCGATTATAATTCTCTGTCAACATTGGTACCATATTTGGTCACTCCAGAACCAAAGCGCATTGCGCGATTCATCGGTGGTCTAGCACCCGAAATCAAAGGGAGTGTCAGGGCTTCAAAGCCAGATACATACAAGTCTGTTGTGGACCTAGCCTTGACACTGACTCAGGACCTGGTTAGGAAAAGGTCCATGAGATCAGATGATGGAAAAGAAAGAGAGAGCATGATAGGTCTTACCGGTCAAACAAAGAGGGAAGATTTGGGTTTAATCAGAATAATCAGAGGTCGGATGATCGGCCGGTGTGCAAAAGGTGTAACAGACGACACGATGGTCAGTGTCGGTCTGAATCACAGGCTAAGCCTTGTGGGATTTGCAAGAAAATGGGGCACAAGGCCCTAGATTGTAAGGAGTTGAAAGATGCCACTTGTTTTAACTGTGGCAAGAAGGGGCACATAAAGCCTAACTGCCTTAAGTACAAAAAGGATAATGGTGAAAAGCCCGAGGGGCAAAGAAAGCGAATGCACGTGCATTCAGATGAATGCACAAGAAGCGGTTAATGATGATAATGTGATAACAGGTACGTTTCTCATAAATGATAATTATGTTATAGTTCTTTTTTGATTCAGGGGATGATAAGTCATTTGGACCATAATTTAGTAAGTTATTGGACTCCATAAGAACTCTAGACATAACATATGATGTAGAACTCGCTGACGGAACTATCGAATCTGCTTCAACGATTCTAGATGCATATTCCATATCCATCAAGAACCATTCCTTCCTATCTCTCTCCTACCAATGAAATTGGTGGGGTTGATGTAGTTTTGGGTATGGATTGGTTATATCATAACCAAGCCCGCATAGCTTGTGAAAAAAAGCCATTGAGATTAAAACCCCAACTGGTGACGTACTCACCATTCAAGGAGATCTACAATATGGAATGCTTGAGAAAGCATCATTGCTTAAGGCATCTCGATGCATGAAGAAAGGATGTCCCATTTACATAGCACAGGTTACTATCAATGAGCCGAAGCTGAAGATTAAAGATTTACCTATTATTTTGAGTTCTCAGATGTTTTCTCGGAAGAATTACCTGGTTTATGCCCAGATAGACAAGTAGAGTTCAGAATTGATATCCTACCCGGTTCTGCACCTGTTGCAAGAGCTCCATACCGTTTAGCACCGACAGAAATGAAGGAATTAAGGACTCACTTAGATGAACTTCTAGAAAAAGGTTTCATACAACCCAGTTCATCGTCTTGGGGAGCTCCGATATTATTTTGTGAAGAAAAAGGATGGTTCAATGGCATGTGCATTGACTACTGTGAGTTGAATAAGATAACACTCAAGAACCATTATCCGTTGCCCAGGATCGACGATTTATTTGACCAACTTCAATGGGGCAAGCTAATTTTTGAAGATCGACTTGAGTTTGGGTTACCATCAGCTCAAAGTTAGAGCAGAAGATGTTCCAAAGACGGGTTCAGGACAAGGTATGGTCACTACGAGTTCTTAGTGATGCCTCTTGGGCTCACTAATGCACCTGCAGCCTTCATGGATCTCATGAATAGGGTCTGCAAACCTCACCTGATAAGTTTGTCATCGTCTTCATAGACGACATTCTTATCTATTCTCGCAATCATGCTGATCACGAGAAACATTTAAGGTACAAGTTAGAATTGTTGAAACAAGAAAAGCTTTATGCTAAGTTTTCTAGGTGTGAGTTCTGCTCCGTGAAGTCCAGTTCTTGGACATGTTGTTTGTGAACGCGGAATCCAAGTAGATCCCGCAAAGATCGAGGCTATCACGAACTGGCAAGCACCCAAGACTCCATCTGAAATCCGTAGCTTCTTAGGATTAGCTGGTTACTATAGAAGATTTATAGAAAACTTTTCAAGGATAGTTACACCGTTGACCACTTTGACCTGAAAAGATGTTAAATTGGGGTCCCAAGCAGCAGGAAGCCTCAAACTTTGAAGTAAAAGCTAAGCAATGCTCCGGTGTTAACGCTACCTGAAGGCATTGAAGACTTTGTTGTTTATTGTGATGCATCGCACACCGGCAGGATGTGTGCTTATGCAGAGAGGTAACATGATTGCCTATGCATCACAACAATTAAAGATGCATGAAAGAAATTACACCACACACGATTTAGAGCTGGGTGCTGTGGTGTTTGGCTTAAGTTATGGAGACATATTTATACGGAACCAAGTGTATTATATACACAGATCATAAAAGTCTTCAGCACTTGTTTAACCAAAAATATCTGAATATGCGACAACTCGGTGGATGGAAACACTTAATGATTATGATTGTGAGATCCGCTATCATCCAGGCAAAGCAAATGTGGTTGCCGATGCGCTAAGTCCAAAGAAAGAATTAAACGCATTCGGATTAATGCTAAGAGCATCGAGCTCAAGAGTAGCTTAAACGCAAGGATATTAGATACGCAAAAGCAAGCCTTGTTAGAGGCAAAACCTTCCAGGTGAAGAGTTGGTAAAACTGTTGAACAGTTAACGCCTGAAAATGACGAATTCTCAGGTTAAATGGACGAATATGGATTCCAAGTTTTGGAGGACTCAGAGATTAAATCCTCCAGGAAGTGCATAACTCAAAGTATTCTGTTCACCCAGGAGGTGACAAAATGTATAAGGATTTGAAACCTAATTATTGGTGGACGGGTTTGAAGAAATCCATAGCCACCTATGTAGCTAAATGTCTGACGTGTTGCAAGTTAAAGTTGAACATCAGAAGCCGTCAGGATTCTACAACAACTTGAAATTCCCACCTGGAAATGGGAATGTGTAACTACGGATTTTATCACCAAGTTACCTAGAACTAATCGCGGTAATGACACGATTTGGGTTATCGTGGACAGACTAACTAAGTCAGCTCATTTCTTGCCAATCAGAGAGACTTTCAGCTTCGAAAAACTAGCCAAGCTTTATGTGGACGAGATTATATCTTTGCACGGCGTGCCGGTGTCCATTGTATCCGATAGAGATACACGATATACTTCGCATTTCTGGAAAAGCTTCATACAAGCTTTGGGCACACGATTAAATTTTAATACGGCATATCATCCGCAGACGGACGGACATAGCGAACGTACTATACAAACGTTGGAAGACATGTTACACACATCCGTGATCAATCTAGGTGGAAGTTGGGATAGTCACTTACCCCTGATGAATTCTCCTACAAAACAGTACCATACAAGTATTAAGGCTGCTCCATTTGAAGCTTTATACGGGAGAAAGTGCAGGACGCCCGTTTGCTGGGCTGAAGTTAGGGAAGCCCAACTGACAGGACCTAAGATAGTCCTAGAGACGACGGACAAGATTATTACAGATTCGTGATCATCTTAAAGCCGCACGTGATGGCAGAAGAGCTATGCAGATAAGAGGTGTAAACCTCTTCAGTTCCAGATAGGGGAAAAAGTGTTACTAAAAGTGTCGCCTTGGAAAGTGTCACACCCTGATTTCCACGTTTATTTACTGTGGGCCCGGTGGGGAGTATCGTGACGTACAGTTGATATCATCATAACCAATTACAACACAGAGCAACACAGTGGAAGGCTTGGAGTAAAATATAAACTAACACCATAAAGTGTCCAGTGTTACGAGACATAAATATATAGAGACAGGGTTTGTAATAAGTTCCACAGGCGGATCGGATAACATACAAAATGAAAATAGACTCTACAGGCTCAACTCTACGGTCGCAACTCCTTAATGTCAACGCCCCGCAGCTTCCGGCCTATTAGCGTACTTGTACCTGTATTTTAATCTTTGAATATACGTCAGTTTACACTGGTAAATACTATCAGCCGACACATTTTGAAAACCCTTTCGAAAATGATATAGGTGCATTAGCACATTTTGTAAAATAACTTGGGACAGTACAAATGACCTTGTATACAGATTTACATGTCAGGCTTTTACATATGGGCCCGGTACAAAAACCGAGACATGAGCGACTGACACATCACTCTGAACTTTCACAAGAAAGCAGTTAGCAATTACCCAGTGTTATACCTACACGCCATGCTTTAGTCGTGGCCACTAATACTTTAGTGAGCCAAGGATTCCCGGACACGGTCAAGCCCACCCCCAATGTTTGAGTTTCAGACAAGACAGATCAAAACCGGGTTATGAATTTTTAGTTAATTATCACAATGGATAAAACATAATTTCCATACCCGAACCAAGCGGTAATAGTTTACCGTATCCTAAGCCTGTATAGGGAAAATAGGTTAAGAGTATTTACCTGAGGTTAAGTCTTCTTGAAGTCCAAAACTCAGCCACAGATCCAAGATAAGTACATGTACAATTTACCAGAAGGCGTTTAGTCTGGGAATAATGGTGATTATTAACCAATATTAGAATGCTAACGGGTCCTTAGTTATGTCTTATACTTGAACCGGTTAGTCTTACGCTAAAACAATACGGTACGATACGCTAGATTAAGCGGTGACCGGAATAGAATGTTAGTTTGACCCGACAAGTATATAAACTTGTATAATATGGGTAAACCAACAACCTTCTGGATTTGATAAAGAATTGACAAAGTTAACCGTTTAGGTTTAAGCACGTAAATTAGCTACGTAAGCTTAACCGAACGCACATAGGCGAAACCGGGTGACACGGTCGAGTCATATATAATTCCCATATGAATATATGTTTGAAAATATCTTATAAAATCAGTAGCTTTGCAAAAGATAGGCCCGAGGTATATTTAAAATCGAATTATGCCTTACAAGGGTAATTTGGTCATTTTAGTGTTTATAAAAGATGTTTAAAATGAATCTGATGAAAGGTCGCTAATATTCTGTAAAATGCTTATTATTTGATATTATAAAGTAGGATATCAAATATATGTGTTTGATGATTTTGATATAATCTATGTCCCGTAAGGGCATGTTAGTAATTTCACACATAGCTTTGAAGTCAAAATTGGGATTCTGAGTTCGGGACTTGTATTTACTGTTAAGATGTTGAAAATAAGTTTATAAATCAGTAGTTATCAATCTTAGTTCATAGTTATGGTTTTAAACCATACTATGCGCCAAAAAGGCGTAAAAGTCGCTAAAATGTTGTTTAAATCGATGTTTAAGTTAGATAGAAGTTATGACCTGTTTTATATACCAATAACATGTCATTTAACTTATTATATCAGTAGGTTTAAGTTTTGGTCATAAAAAGATTGATAAAAATCATTTTGTGTGAAAAGGGTAATTTAGTCATTTATCGGCAATTAACGAATCTTAAGCCTTCATTCATGTTATAATCTGAATGAACATCCCAAATGGTCCTACTTATCATATTACATGGGTAAATATATCATCTTGATCATAAAATCATGTTAAGTGTTTCTAAAATGCCGAAAAGGGCATTTTAGTCATTTTAATACCTTAAACGCATCTTTTGTGAAAACTCAGTTAGAGTTCAGATTCTGAAAATCAATATAATCAAATTATGATTATGAATCAGTTTATAACATATTATTATATGCATGTATGTTTAAAACCTTAATTTGTATAAAAAGGACCTTTTGTAAAGTTTAATAAATAATTATGGAACTTATATAAAAACTCGGATTCTAATAAATCGAGTGACGAAAATTTAGGAGGTCATCCTAAACTTAATTATTGTCTTAAAGTGACCAAAAGTCGGTAGTCAAAATGGCTAAATCAGTCAGAAGCGAAAGTCAAAGGAAAAGTCAAATATTGCGACTTTCGGTTGCGAACCGATGCTAGACCAAATTATGAAGAGCCATCAGTTGGTATATGTTCTAATACTTATTTTTAGGTTATAAGTGCGTCAAAACATATTTTATAACATCTAGATTGTTAGTTATGAGTTTTTTACAAATCTGGACAGTTTGACTTTCTTTGACTTTTCATTTGATTCGTCAACAATTGGCCATGAATCTGTGGTAATCTGGAGATGCCCACTGAGGGATTAACACCTCCATCATTACAATCATGTAGGAACTTCCGTTACGCACAAAGGCTAGGTTATCATGGATTTAGATCAAAGTCAAGGCGTTTTTACGTCAAGACTTTAATCTAAGCTCAAACCTTAAACGAATGGACTTAGCACGAGATTGAATACTTACATATGGTTCAAACAGTGCTAGGAACAGAATGCAATGCTTGAGAATGACCAGGAACTCCTCTAGATGATCTTGATGCACTTTGGTGAAGAACACTAAGTTGCAACATAGAATGCATCATAAAAAGAGTTGATGAGGAGCTAAGAGGTGTTGCCAAGTGTTTGGAACTGATGTAGGATGAGCACAAGTGTTAAGGGAAGTGTCTTGAGGTGCTAGAAGGTGGAAAATTCACGAAAATGTGCAGAACATGCAAGCTGCTATGATTCTGTGAATCTAGCTGTCGCTGCACCCTCTCGCGGGGCGCGAGAGGTGTGAGCCTAGGTGGTCGCGGCCCGCGACTAGGCTCGGGTCAGCCATCCAAGTTTTCAACTTGGCAATTTCAGTCCTTGTACTCTTTTAGCTCATATAACTCTCATTTTGGCACTTATGACCCTCCTAGTTAAGTTATAAGTATCCTAGAAAAATTTTATCGAACAATGAAAGTCCCGGTTTCGATCAAAAAGATCACTCAGAGGTGTAGTTAAACATGTTGACACTTTTAGTCCTTAAATTAGAGAATTACGCTCAGAGGTTATTAATATTTATAAGGAAACTTTGTCCCATCGTTTAGCACGTGGCATACGAGGATCAATGTGACATGATGTCGGAAATTATTGGACGTAAAAACAGTAGTGTTACAGAAAGGCATTATGCGATTCGGCAAAAAGGGAAAGTTGAGCCCGAGGTATATAGGACGTTCGAGATTATCGAACGTGTCGGATCAGTAGCTTATAAGCTTAAGTTATCTGAGAAGTTTAATAGAATCCATGACGTATTCCATATTTCGAACTTGAAGAAATGTTTGGTCGATGAATCGTTGGCTATGCCACACGAAGATGTGCAAATAGATGAAAACTTGCAGTTCGTTGAGAGACCTGTGGCGATTGAAGATCGGCAAGTTAAAAAGCTTCGTAGGAAGCATGTACCTATTGTAAAAGTCAAATGGGATCCTCGTCGAGGTCCCAAATACAAATGGGAAGTTGAGTTCTTTATGCGATAGAAGTACCCTCATTTGTTTGATTAAAATCTTGAGGTTGAGATTTATTTTAAGGGGGTGAGGATGTAACACCTTGCGTTTTTGTGTCCAATGAAGTTACGACACATGTCCCGTGGTCCTCGTTTGCTGTGTGCTTAAACAAGAGGGATTGAAGTGCAATACGCTATACTATAAGCACTTTGTGCTAGCGACTTGAAATTGGAGGACTAAACATGAAGAATGCCAAATTATGTTTTCTGTGAGGGGTTATGGACCGCAACCATAAGCTGTTACAGTCCATAACCAATTCAAAAAGCTGTGGGCGCCAAGTAGCCTTATGGAATGCAAGGCTAAAGCATACGGTCCGTAAGGACTACCAGCGACGAAAATGTGGCAGATTCATGTTCTGCCACATTGTCGTGTATTGCCACCCTTTGGCTGGTCATGACACGTCCAATAACACTTGTACTCGCCCTAGAAAGCTCCTAACACCTCGCATGCTCTCCTAGCTCTTCTCAACTATAAAAGGGGCACTTGTGTTAATCATAAATTGCTCATTCATCTCTTTTTCCTCCCTAGCTCACTTGGATAGTTCCAGGCTGCTTTTGGAGCATTCCCATGAGTTCTTAGCTTCTTCCGGATCACTTGTAAGTGCTTCCCTTTCGTTCTAGAGTTGTTTTGATGGGCTTTTAAGCCAAAGTCAAAGCGTTTACGTAAAAACGCTTTGACCTTGGGCTAAGACCATTACGATCCAGCCATTGATCGATGTGAACATGGCTACGTGATCGTAATCCCTTAAAAGGGCACCTCCTAATTACCATGTTTTCTTGACCAATTGACGGGTCAAAGTTTAAAGTCAATAAAAGTCAATGGGTCAGATTTGCAAATATTGCATAATTATTAATATAGATGTTATAAAATATATTTTTTCACTTAAATAACTTGGTAATAATAATTAGAACATGTATAAACATGTTCAGCCCGTCAAGTCCAGGTCTGAATCGGTTTGCGACCGAAAGTCATGAAGTTTGATTTCTTCTTTGACTTTCAGTTCTGACCTGATTTAGCATCATAGGCTACTGACCTTAAATGGTTTAGGACCATGTTATAGTTTAGTATAACCCCCTAAAGTTAACTACATGGTCGGTTAGTATTATGAGTTATATACAAGTTTCCGATTAATATGCTAATTTTGACTAAAATGCCTTTTTGTCTAAAAACATGATGTTAAAACATGAATAATCATACAAATAAGTTACCTACTGATATGGCAACTAAATTAACTTAAATTGTTGTCAATAATCTGGTCATGAACTAAGTTTTGAGGAAATAACACAATCTATGCTTCTAAATCACCAAATTACCCTTTCCGACACCTTTAATGGCTTTAACATAATTTCTTCACCCAAATTAATTACTTACTGATGTAATATCAAAGTATGGACTATTTAGGATATTAATTAAGATTATGAACTGAGTTAATACTTGAGATTGCATAATGCCGATAAAAGACCAAAATACCATTTTTCCGCATAAAATGGTTTTAACTAAACTTTTCATAACCAAATATTTTACCAACTGTTATAACATGATAAATAACTTATTTTGGTATTATAAAACTGATCATGACTTCAGTTTACATTAAAAATCGAATTAATCAGCATTTACCGACTTTATCGCCTTTTCGGTGCATAGTATGGTTTAAAACCATAACTATGAGCCGAGAGTTGTTACCTACTGATTTGTAAACATATTTCCAATAATTTTACAATAGGTACAAGTCCAACTCATATTCCCAAATATGACTTCAAAGCTATGTGTGAAATGACCAAATTACCCCTACGGGACTAGTTTAGTTTAAAACTATCAACCACACATATATTTGATATCCTATTGATATAACATCATAAAATTTATATTTTTATATAATGTTATTGACCTTGATATCATTTACTTACAAACCTCTTTTATAAGTCATAAAATGACCAAAATGCCCTTGAGGGGCGTAATTTCCCAATTTTAAAACCTAATCAGGCAAATATATTGATATCTTACTGATATCATAACACATTTTAAACATAATATAATATGGAACTTGTATATGACTCGTCCGGTTACCCGGTTTCCCTTATACGCTTACGGATGAGCACGTGTGACTAGTTTACGTAAACTAACCGAAACATGTTTAACCTTGTCATTTCC
>CAMTDV010000018.1:7194623-7248266 GCA_947069175.1 Scalesia atractyloides | reverse complement strand
CTTTGCATTCGGACCCACGCTTTTGCCTAATAGATAAACGCTCTCACCGCGAGCGGCTAACGACGTTTACCCTTCTAGTTAATACGTGTTCCAAACCGTCGGTATAACCGAGACTTTGGTGAGATTGAAAATCGAATAGCGGAATTAGTCATTAAGATGCAGGTTTCACCCCTAACTTAACAACCTTATTCCTAAATAGAAATGGAGATTTTTCGTCGAGGTTCGGATATCACTCCTAACTCAACGAAGATATCTCGTGCGAGAGAATGCGCGGAGTGAATGATCCATCGAGAGTTCTCGGTTTTCACACCCATTCTCGACTTCATCACTCGTTTTGTGCGATACGAGCGTTTCCAAGCGTGTATTAGCCTTAGGAAAGGTACATTTAAGCATTTATGGCAAGTAGTTTAGCATTTAAGTCGAAGATAGGTCAATCGGGTACTTAAACATGCTACTAGGTCAAAAATGGCAATTCTACCTATTATCCTAAGGAATTTGCTCTGATACCAATCTGTCACACTCCAACCGATGGCGGAAACATCAGGGTTAGTGGCACTAGGCGACCAGATTGATTTCACGAGATGTTCCATAACAATCATTTAACATATCACAACCTACTTAATATCCCATACTATTAAACGTAACATTTAAACAATTATTACAAAACGGAGATTTCTCATAAAATTCAACCGGGTTCGATTTCCCCTAGATTTCATACATAAGTTCCAAATCCAAAATACATAAACAAACTAACTAAACAAAACAAACTAAACTAAGCAACATCCAAGCATCCACGCTAAATCCTCAACCTGTTACATACGTTAAAATACAAGTCAATACAATCAAGTAAAGGTAAGCATACAAGTTTAAGTACTACTAGCAATATCGAGAAAGCGTTCGCGAAATAATCTAAGTACATAACATGATACACCGAAACAATTCACACAGATTAACATAGGCTTATTTCTCATGCTAACTACCGTGAGAAGGCTTGCGCGTCCATCCTAACTAGACCCTGTCGGGTGTTCGGGATCCTAACTAGGGAGAGTTCGGGATCTAAGGAGAGTCGAGAAGAGCACCGGATCAGCCCGCATACGCGAACAGAAGTGCATCAGTCTCTGAAAAGCTGAAACGGTTAAGTTTGAGTTGGGCAGTAGCCAAGTTCGGGCGAACTTGTGTGTAGGCACACAAGTTCGAGCGAACTTGTATGGTCTTGGTGGGTTTTAAGCCAAGTTTGGTCGAACTTGATAAGTTTCCTTGAGAAACTTGTCAAGTTCGGGCGAACATGTAAGAATACTTGGAGAAATTGACCTAAGTTCGGTCGAACATGACCAAAATGGGTGCAAGTTCGGTTGAACTTGACTAGTGAGCTGCGGATTTCTTGAGCGAACTTGACGTTTTTGGGTCCAAAATCTTGCGTTTTCGCATCGTTTGCTGAGGAAAATCGAGTGTTCATCCCTCCAACCCTGTGCTACTGAGCAAACTTAGGTCGGAGAGGTCTTTTAGAGCTGTTTTAGCCGTTTTACAAAAGCGTGGGCTAATCCGGGCGAACTCGGGGTTCGTTCGGAGTAGTCCGGCTTGTGTAAACCGACATAAACGTCCTTGTGCTTCCAGATCTGGGATCTTGAATGATAGATGCTTCGTTTCATGCCAGAAAATGAACAACACATCATCAAAGTCCGTTTCATGTGTAGAAATCAATGGTTTTCAAAGGTTTTTCTCAGATCTATTACTTACAAGCCGAGATCTTGTAGATCTCGTGTTTGGGAAGCCTCTACTATCACCAAACGAACTCGTATTGTGTAGATCTAAGCTTAAATAGAAGTTTTGAAGAAAAAGATGAAGATTTTCGTAAAAGAATGAGTTTTGATGAAAACGAAGGCTATGCCTTTTGCCAAAATCGTTGTAAACGTTTGTAAAACGTTGTTGAACACCATTGTAGTCGAAATCGGGTCGATTCTTACTTAGAACATGAAGGTTTCGGGTTTTGAGAGCTCTGGGCGAACTTGCAGCAAGTTCAAATGAGAGAACAGATCCTGGTATTTCTAGGAGAAGGCAAAATGAGAGCTGGTGGAGACCAAGTTCGGTCGAACTTGCATGTTTTCATGCAAGTTCGGGCAAACTTGCTAACTATTCAAGAGAATTTAGTCAAGTTCGGCCGAACTTGCTGATCATGTGAGGGATCAGGCAAGTTCGAGCGAACTTGAGAAGAGACAGAGGGTTTTGTTGTTTGTCAGCCAAGTTCGGCCGAACTTAGGGTCACCCAAGTTCGAGCGAACTTGTCCAAAAGTTGGGTTTTCTCCGTTTGTTTCGCGTTAAGTGTTTGCTTGGCTATTCGGTTCGTATTAGTTAGTTATATTAAGCGTTATACTTGATAAAATAGCGCGATTTAGCGATTCGAGAGTGCGAGAGCGATGCGATTGCGAGCGTAAGCATAATCCACAAACACACATAACACGTAAATAACATAAAAACCACATAATTAACTGCAATTGCGATGCGATGAGATAGGCGGTGCGAGTCAATAAGCGTTTAGATGCGATAATAACGTACAACACCATAAGTAATTTACATAAACTTTATTATAAGTCGAATCTCGAAATACAATTAGGAAAACAAAAATAAAAGATAACAACGAGAAATCGGAGTTGTTACATGTACTTGTTTCTTTTGGGCACCAATGTAGTTTGTGATAATCTCCATTTCCTTTCTTTATTTCCATACTAACTAGTCAATAAATATAATACTAAACAGTTAATAATAATAATGGAGATCTACAAATTATAAAATTATATTTTGAAATATGATATTATTGGAATTATGTATAATTAGGTACTTTAAGTCTTTTTTCCTTTTAAATTAAGAAATAAAATACGAATGGGTGAAATAAGGGCATGTCCGGCTTAAGGGCAAGTCAAATGAAGCTTCTGTTTAGAGTCTCCATGTGTAAGAGGCCTCCTTTTTTTAGGGTTTTAGAGCTTCGACCTATATCTCTAGCAAAAAGGGAGAAGAGAGGCATCCTTTGACTGTTTCAAAACTTAATTTGACGTGCCCTAGTTTATGAAGGTTTGATATGGTTCTATTATTTTTGATTCAAAAAAGGGAAAATTCTAAACTTAATTTTCTGAACGGGTGTAAAGATGGAGACGACTATGACAGCTTGTGAATTCTTTTCCATCATTAGAACATTCACAATGAAAATCTTAAAAGTATACGACAGAGTTTAGTTATATTATAGAGAATGGTTGCTAGTGTTTTTGAGTGGTTGTGAGTGGAGGAGAGATAAAATATATGGGAAAGTTATTGTTTATCTGTAAATATATAAGAAAAAAAAATCTGGAGAAAAAAAAACCTTGTAATTTTTTTAAATATTTTTAGAAATGGTTGTGAGTGAAAAAGAGAGAAAAAGTAATGATAAAGGTATAAAAATATATTTTAATTGAAAAAAGAGAGAAAAAGTAGTTGTTTTTAGTGGAAATATATGGATGTACTGACATGTTAATAAGGGAAATGAGAAAAATAGTTTTAATCTCGCATAATTGTGATATGTGACATAATTAGCTACTTATTTAGTAATGATTTCATTTCATTCGACCATATGACCTCACATACATAATGATCCATCCAAGAGTCTTGATCTAAAAATTACGATACAGGCATAATCATATGTTATGTTCTTATGGGAAATTGGATTCGTATAATCGTTCTAACCAAAGGTCTTAAGTGTGTGTTTTCAAAACTTTCAAGTTTTGCTCAGTGTATGTAATCCTTTCGTGTAACGTTTATAAAAAACAACACTAATGCATGTTTAGAAAATAGATGTGTTGACTCATTGTTTCGGCCACGGTTGGAACCCATGTATGTGTTCTAGGCGTTTTGTATATGTGTTCAAGTCTTAATAAGCTAAGTCCCCAAAGGAAAGTGAGGTTAAAGTCTAGGTATCTCTACAGAAACCTAATTCGCTGAAACCTATAGCTCTGATACCAATCTGTCACACCCCGAAATATCAGAGTTGGCGTGACTGGACTAGTATCTACATTGCACAGCGGAAGTATTAAAGTGCTAAGACTTCTAGGAAATGAACGCCTGCTAAGTACTCGAGTCCAAATGGGTTATCCTATTCCAACCGTGCCATAGTTTAACAATATAGCCTGAGAAAGAAACATGCGAAAAATCAACATAAAGTTGAGCGAGTTCATAGTTTGTTTGTTTTGTTTCAAATGAATCTTAAAACATTTGAAAATAAAATCATGTATTTGAAAATCACGCATTTGAAAGCAGGTTTGTGAGATCATAGTATCTCAAGCGTTTGAAATGTCATAACTGTATATCGGTACTAAAATGTTTTCCATTATGTTTGTAAACCGATGCATGTACTGTTGTGTTTGTAAACCGGTAATAAAATCATAGTATGTAGAATAACCATGGAATCTAAGGATCAATCAGTGGGTAGCGAGCCCCCTAACATTATGTACCATAAGTAAATAACCAAACCGAGACAACTTTGTCATCAATTGGGCTTACAAAAGCACCCACGGTTAACAAACTAGGAGTGAAGCGTGTCTCAAGCGCAGTAGATCTACACCTTTTGCACCTTGGTCACTAAGTGATTAATGGTTACCAATGTCATAATCCTACTTAAGTACATTGATCTATTGTCATCTAATTCCATAGCTACATACCAAATGTCATAATCTGTGTCATTGGGCCTAGCCCATTTATCTTGTCATCCGTGTTATTGGGCCTAGCCCATGTTATCTTGTCATCCGTGTTATTGGGCCTAGCCCATGTTATACATTCAAGTATGTTTCGGAAACACATATAGTCTTGTAAAAAAACTGATATGTTTGGCATAAACTTTTCATAAACCATTAACACTGGAATATGTTTGTAATATGGTTTAGAAATATATGATTTGCGTTTATCGAAAATATTGTATGCTTTCGCAAAGCTTGCATGTCTTTCCACCCCTGAAAACATTTATAAAATGTAAAACGGTAAAAAGAGGGGGTTATGAACTCACCTTGTTATCCATGTGCAAAGCTAGCTTAATGTGATTCCATAGTGTCGTTCCAAGAACGTGAACTCGCTCGCGTGCAACTATAGCCTCCCTATTAAGAAGCCGAGCTTATAAGTTTCTAATGAGACAACATAGTTAAGCCATGTGTCCGAGCTCTACCGAATCGTCAAAAACGATCCTAGAAGGTGTTATTATCTTAATTTAGAATAACCGATCAATGGATATTTTCATCCCGTTTACAATCGGGATAAAACTAAGTCTCGAATAGGACTTAGTTTCTGAATGAATACATATATATTTATATATTTAATATAAATATACTTACGAGTCGTGTTAGTTTTCGTACAGAAGTACGTATCACCTCGCGTCGCGTCGTGATCTTCGTAGACGTGAGTAAAATAGTATATATATATATATATATATATATATATATATATATATATATATATATAAGTATTATACATACATGTAAAACATTTCGTATCCGAGTAATGGTCTTGCGTATCGTTTATAATTAATAAAAATTATATAATCCGACGCTTGTAGTATTCTTACGATAAAATGTTGTATTTTGTTTAGACGTTGAAAATAAATATAAATAATTATATTTGTTTTATAAAATATTCGAATCATCGTGTATTCGAAAGTATTCGAGTCATCGACATTTGAGATAGATGTAATAACTCTATTTAGTTGATAAAAGTGTTTAAAGTCGACGTTTGAAATACATAGAAACACTTATATTGATTTTATAAAAGTATTCGAACTATTGACGTTCGAAATAAATATAAATAGTTATATTTATTTTATAAAATATTCCCGAGTTCTTGAGGTTTGAAATATATATAAATAACTATATTTATTTTATAAAAATGTTCCAAGTTATTACGTTTGAAGTAAGTATAAAATAGTTATATTTATTTTGTAAAAATTCCCGTGTTCGGTTAACTTGTAAGCCGTGTTCGTGAAGATGTCGTAAACTTGTTTTGCGACTTCTAAGGAGTCGTCGAAAGTAAGTATATATTCATATTTATTTTCATAAATACGTTGAATTCCGATAGATTTCGTCATTATAATAAAACAAGTTTCTGTATTACGGATTTTTAGGAAAAACGGATAGAGTCTCCTATGTTTTTGGACGATCCCGACAACTTGTGTTGTCGATATATTTGTCAAAACGCGACAATTTATATAACAACTATAGAGATATATGATTTTCGTCAATTTTTTTGCTAAGACATAACAAATCGTATAGATTAAAGTATGGTCTTTCGAGCTCGGTTCGCGAAATTATAAAATGCATAATTATAATAAAAATAATTCGTGTCGTCTAAATCTTTACCGGGTCTTGTGTTGACTTAGTTTGACCCGACAGTTGGCCACGTTGACCTGTTGACCATGTTTGACCTGAGTTGACCATCGTTGATTGAGTTGACTCGGTTCGACCGAGTCGACTGAGTTGACCCGTTTGACCCGACACCCAAAACTGAACCGCAACCTGTTGAACCGAACCAACTACCCCGAAGCCATTCAAAACCCGAACCAAATTTGACCGAGTTAACTCGGACCGAATCGAGTTGAACCGAGGTGAACCAACTTAACATTGTTAAACTGAGCCTAGCTTGAACTGAGATTTGAGTTGAATCTGAGCCGTGACCCGTTCTGACTGAACAATACCCGAACCTGTTGAACCAAACTTGGACTGAACCCGAAACCACCACCACCGTCCCCGTCGCTGCCGCCGGGCCTAGCGCCGCCGCGGCGGTCCTGTTCCACCACCGTTATCTGATCAACATCATCATCGACGGAAAACGGCCGAAGCCGGTCCGACCAGAAGAGAAGAGGGAGGACGAGGGTGTTTCTGTGGCCGGAAAAAGCGGCTCCGCCGCATCACGTCGCCACCACGCCACCGCAAAAGGGGTGGCCGACCTTCCTTTTCTCTGTCGCCTCTCTCTCCGCCGCTATCTCTCTCTCTAAGCATGTGGTGTGCGGGTCTGAGTTACAAGCGGGAGTGGGTGGTTGTGACCCGCTGGAAGAGGAATGGCCGGAGGCCGGCCGGAATCATCGCCGGAGTCCGGTGTAAGTTCGTTGTCGCTTATCGTTCAGCAGTTTTCCCGAAAATCGCCATACGCGCACTGTAAAGTTAGATAGGCCTTCCTAGGCATTTCAAAAGCCTAATTAAGTTAATCGTGTCTTAAACACTATTTATTATTGCCTTAAATGTTTGTTATTCGCGTAATTAGAAGCCGAAAAGTACCGGTTGTCACACTCCCCAAGTACTCTTCGCCTAGACCGAGTACTCTCAACTCCTCGGTCGACCGACTAAGAAGCGCCTAACGACTTTTGCAACCATGCTAGGTGGAATTATTACAGGTCAATTCCCCTATTTTTATTTTCTTTTTATTTCTTTCTGGAAAATTAATCATTGTTGATCACATAAAACTTGAACTTTTAAAAAATGTCATGATTTTCAAATTGTACTAATTACTTAGAAATATACGTCCAAACACAATCTGAAACAAGTAAAGTCACCTAAGGCTTCATTAATCCAGCCATTAAAAGACAGAGATAAAAACTATGTAATCATATATTTTGATAATATCGCTAAAAAAATATAACAAAAAAGGTTGACACAAATTCATGGGGATGTGGCAATGACAATTTTGGTCTTTGTTGGTTATTTATTTATTTATTTGTTTATTTATTTTTTATGTTTGTCTTAAATTTTCATATCCTGTGAAAATGCCGGTTCACGTCCACATCTATTCCTCCCTATTTCTTATTGGCCGATGTTGATTTGCATGGTTGGCCAACACAACGTTAACAACAATGAAATGACTGAAACCACTATAAAAACACATTGAAATGTCTACAATCTCATCAAGACAACAATAGAAACGTTCACAACACCACCCATATCATCAACAATCTCACCACAATCAAAGGCTGAAATTGTGGTTTCTTCTTTCCTCTCTGTCATCTTTGAGAAGCTGGCCTCTGCAGCTTTGGAAAGATTTGCTCCGAATGTTGGAATTAGTTCCGACATTAAGAAACTGGAACGGTCATTACTCCAGATCCAGAGTGTGCTCACGGATGCTTCTTAGAAGGAGATAACCAATCAATATGTGAAACGATGGCTGAATGGTATCCAACACGTGGCTTACGACATAGATGACATACTCGATGAAATAGCAACTGAAGCTATGCATTGTGAGTTGAATGGCGAATCAGAAACCCACACCAGCAAGGTAACCAAGTTCTTCCCAAATCCTTTCTCAAAGTATTCATTATGGAACAAGACAATAAAGGACAAGATAAATGTTGTTTACCACCAAGTTACAAGAGCTAATAGAGGAGAAAGATGCTCTTGGTTTAATTGTCAAAGAGGAAACCAACACTAGATCGAGAAATATAAATAGAAGATTACAAACCTCTTTGGTCCATGCATCTAATATTGTTGGACGACAAGTGGAGAAAGAGGCATTGGTTCACAAGTTGTTGGTGGCCGAAGCTGGTGATTAAAACTTTAGCATTGTTCCCATAGTTGGTATGGGCGAGGTGGGTAAAACTAATCTTGCTAGACTTTTGTACGATTAACAACAAGTCAAGGATCACTTTGAACTCAAGGCATGGGTTTGTGTTTCAGATGAGTTTGATAGCTTTGGTTTAAGTAAAGTTATTTTTCAATCTGTGACAGGAGAATACAAGAAATTTACAGATTTAAATTTACTTCAAGTAGCTCTTGGAGATCATCTAAGAGAGAAAAGGTTTCTTTTGATATTAGATGATGTATGGACTGAAAGTTGTGAGGATTGGGAAATCCTAGTCGGCCCCTTTCATGCATGTGCTCCTGGTAGTAAAATAATCTTGACAACACGCAAGGATCAATTGCTCAAAAAGTTGGGCTACAATAATTTAAACCAGTTGCAAAGCCTGCCACATGATGATGCTCTTTCTTTACTTGCTCTACATGCATTGGGTGTAGGTAACTTTAATTCACATTTGTCACTTGAACCACATGGTGTAGGTGTTGTGAAAAAATGTGATGGCTTGCCTTTGGCTTTGAAAGAACTTGGGAGGCTATTGAGAACAAAAAAAGATGAAGAAGAGTATTGGAAGAAAGTATTAGACAATGAGATATGGCGGTTACCCGTTGAAGGTGAATCGTCCCCGCCCTTATACTAAGTTATTATGATTTTTCTGCACGTTTGAAACAATTGTTTGCTTATTGCTCCTTGTTCTCTAAGGACTACATGTTTGACAAGGAGCAACTAGTTCAATTATGGATGGCTGAAGGGTTTTTGCAACAGTCATCTCCAAGCGATTCATCAGAAGAATGTTCGGGTCATGCATGCTTTGATGAGTTGTTGTCAAGGTCATTTTTCAACATGCACCTAATAACAAATCATTATTTGTGATGCATGACCTAATGAATGACTTGGCGACCTCCGTTGCTCATGAGTTTTGTTTAAGGTTTGACAATGAGCCAGTGAATGGTACTGTAATCAAAACAATGGAAAAGTATCACCATACCCGTGAGCGATATGTAGCTTACAAGAATTTTGAGGCATTTAAAAGAGCTAAAAGTTTGAGAACATTCTTGGGAATGTTTGTTGAGGAGGGTAAATATGTGCGCATTTCCTACTTATCAAGTAAGATTCTCATTGACTTACTTCCCGAGTTACAATTGTTAAGGGTTCTATCTTTAAGTGATTTTAACCTAAGTGAGGTACCTGAATCCATTGGCACCTTAAGGCACTTGAGGTATCTAAATCTATCACGCTCTAGGATCACTCATTTACCCAAAAATGTTTGTAATCTTTATAATTTACAAACATTGATCTTATTTAGTTGTTACAATTTATTTGATCTGCCCAACAACTTCTTAAAGCTTAAAAACATGCTCCATCTTGACATTAGGAAGACTCCGATTTCGCATAAGATGCCTTTAGGGATCGGTGAATTAAAAAACCTACAAACTCTCTCCAAAATTTTCCTCGGAAGTGAAAGCGGATTTGAAATAGCCAAGCTTAAGGACTTCAAGAATCTATGTGGGGAAATGTCCATTGTAGGTTTAGACAACGTGCAAAGTGCAGTTCATGTAAGTGAGGCAAAGATTTCAGAAAAGAGGCTTAGTAAGTTGGAACTTGTATGGAGTGATACATATGGTTCACAAAATGAAATGCTTGAAAAGCAGATCCTGGAGGAGCCGAAGCCTAGTAATGATCATTTAAACAACTCAAAATTGTGTCATATAGGGAATTGGAGTTTCCAAACTGGGTTGGGGATCCCTGTTTTCTTCATTTAATGCATGTGTCATTATTTAACTGTAAATATTGTACCCCTCTACCGTCGCTTGGGAGGTTGCGGTCACTCAATGAGTTGTTTGTTGAACGCCTGGATGAGGTGGAAGTTGTGGATTTGGAGTTTCTTGGGGCTGGTGATGCATTCCCTTCACTTGAAATTCTACACCCTTAAACATATGTATGGGTGGGAGGAATGGTCAAACAATAGTGGGGTTATGTCATTTCCATGCCTTAAAAAGCTTTTTACAATAGATTGTCCAAATTTGGTTGAAGTTTCACTTGAAAAACTACCTTCACTGGATGTTCTACATTTAAATAAATGTGAGAGTAGTGTGTTGAGCAGTCTGGTTGAAGTAGCTTCAACAGTCATCGTGTTGAACATAAGTAGGATTTCAGGGCTCAATGATGTGGTGTGGAGAGGTGTTATGGAGTATCTTGGGGATGTTCGAGAATTATACATCAAGAAATGTAATGAAATAAGATACCTGTGGGAATCTGAAACCGATGCTAGTGAGGCTCTTGAGAATTTAATAGAATTGACAGTGTCTCGTTGTGGTAGTCTGGTGAGTTTAGGACAAAAGAGGAGGCGAATAGTAGGAGCAACCTTCTAACATCTTTTATGACGTTGGATGTGGAACAATGTGGCAATATGGTGCATTGCATTTGTCCATATAGCACTGAAAATTTGTATGTCCGTTGGTGTGGTTCACTTACAACTCTCTCCTTACCAATCCGGAGGGCTAGGGCTCAAGTTAGTTCACATTAGAAGTTGCATGAAACTATTGGAAAGGGAGTGGCGAGGCCAAAGAATCAACAGTGGAAGCAGCATGCCGATGCTTGAAGATGTAAATATAAGTGATTGGCCTAATCTGAAATCAATCATTAACATGAATTACTTGGTTCACCTCACCAAATTAAGTATAAACGAATGTGAATGCCTGCAGTTGTTTCCTGACAATGAGTTGCCCAATTTGACCTCGTTAAAGGAACTAACGATAAAAAATTGTCCAAGTATGGATGCTTGTTTTCCTCGTGGAATTTGGCCTCCCAATCTGCTTTCCTTAGATAGAGGAAATTTGAAGAAGCCCATCTCAGAGTGGGGCCCGCAGAATTTTCCAACCTCATTTGTCGAACTATCCTTATACGGTGAAGATGTAGTGAGTAGTTGTCAGTTCTCCCATTTTATTCCTACATCTCTTACTACCCATACCATAGTTGAATTTGAGGACCTGGAATCCATAGGACATTGGTGACGATTATAATAAAAATTATATAAATGAAAAACAGTAAAGATACTCTCTTTACACATTTGGGAAATTGTAGTACATGACCGTATACAAATTCAAACGAAAATTAAAAATGAACTACAACATATTTAATAGAACAATCGATTCAAACCAATATATTCAAAAGATATAGTGTCTTCAACTTGATCTTTAGGAACATATTCTTGTAGTCTCCTTAGCAAGATCTTCAAAAGATAGAGTAATAAACTTTGTGCTCGAACAAGGTCTTCTTGTAGTATCCCTTGCTGCAAGAAAGAACAAACGATGTTGACGGTTGTGGTTGAGGCACGTGTTCAACACGCTTCCCTTAAAACATATTTCACGCCTCTACTAAAGACGACGCATATGTCTCCCAGGGTACAACAGCCGAAGCAGTCTGTACTGCCGAAGAAGGCCACGCGCCCGAGGTTACACCGGGTAAAATCATATCGTTAGAAATTTTGGAAACTTAGAATAGAAATGAAGTTGAATCGTTTAGAGAAACTTATCTCTATATGTTCCCAACATATGGGTCATCAAGTACTTCTTCTCCAAGAACTCTTCATGCATACATCTTTCTTTCTTGTATCTAGCTACATCAAAAGAGGCATATGGCCTACTAAGTATGCAAGAGTCATGGGTGGTGAAAAGTCCAACATAATTAGAGACATAATTTTGCCATAAAATCTCTAATCAATTGTGATACAAGAAACTCTACTCAAGAGTTGTCATCAATACACCACATGAAAAGTTTATTATTCTAATAGAAAATTAAACAAGTGACATAAATAACTCTACTCAAGAGTTTGTCACTATATGTAGAATTTAATATAAATAAATTTCCAACAATCCCCCACATGAATGGAGATTGATCAAAACACATAAAATTTCCAATGCAGCCTCGACAGTTGCGTATTGCCAGATAAGTAGGTGTTCCTTTTGAACTTTCCGTTGTGAAGCATACTTAGCCTCCTAGCGATTTGTAAACGATATGTCCTTGAACAAACCCCCATTTGTGTAGACGACAATACACTTCACACAATACTCTTCTTAGCCGGGTCATCCTCTCATAGTCGTGTCCAATAATGGTCGTGGAACACTTTCCTGGTTCTGCGAGAGCTCTAGGAATTGTGCCCCCAATTCCATTCCAAGCGACCCCATTTCTCTCTAACATAGGTGATTCTCCTTAAATCATTAAAAGGATCGTGGTTACCATGATTACGCAAAATATTTACCACATAATATGCTTAGCCTTACAATTTGTCACTGAATTTCATAGGAATGAACTAGGACGTATTTAAACACCAGTTTATCGTTTAGGGGGTATATATAACCATATATACTAGCTTATGCATATCATGCCCACACAGTAATCACCCTTAGGCATATGAATTTGTTGTCCTATTAAACTTAGATCTTGGGATCTCCAGTCAACTAAGTTAGGTTTCCTCCACACACCCTTTTCCATGGGCTTTAGTCTCATTCCACAACTTGATCTCTAATAAACCCTCAGGTTGTTAGATCCATAACATTATCTTTGACTTTGTCTAGTCACTACAAATAACTTTACGTATTGAGATCAGTTGTCATGATGTGTATCGCATGTTAATTTTGCCTATTGTCAACTTCTAAGACTATAACCTCAATGGCCATCTGAATCTGGTTATAATATATGTCTTTATAAGATACGTGTATCATTTAAGGCAAACACATCTCCATTATGCACTACAACCTTTGTATCCTCCACTTAGTCGCATGTTTGCAATGTTAGACTGGATTACAAAATCCTTATTGCCAAAATTTTATGATACAAATGCAAGACACCCCCACATTTAAGTGTTATTGGATAACATCCATATGAGGTAAAGAAAAAACCATTTCTACACACCCTTAGAGGGTTGTTTCTTAAATGGCTCCTCCCCCCACATTTCTTGTCATTTGATCAACACTTTCGTAACTTCACTTATGACGACATTTATACAAATTATTGAACAAGATCAACCTCATTGTATCAGTGAATTCAACTCATATTGAATTAGCTTACATAAGATTCCGAGCTGACCAAAGCAACACATGCCATTGTCATAAGGTTGTCACCAAATTAGAATAATTCTAATTTAACATCTAGAATAAGCCTAGACAATGAGTTCTCCTCATTAGCTTTTCGAGCAAACTCTTTAAAAGTTATATGTCTTTTCCTTATAATGAATGAAAATTCTCCCACAACTTTGTCTATACACAATTTCTTTTTTTGTTCATACACATTTAAATGTTTAGAGTTAATTAGACTCCGTCAAGACCCATAATTAACTAAGTACTAGTCTAGCATGCTTTAGACTACAATACTTTAGCATGTGAACAGAAGATGTATCATTCTGATTCTTCACAGCCCCAAGGATATCATGATATCACTTTGCAACATTCATCCTTTGTTAAGACAAAATAATGAGACTTATTCATAATCCTAAAACATCAATATTTAGGAAGGTCTCACAAATTATTGTATATAACACATAACTATATTTTATCATTCAATTAAGGAACATAACTTGTTTACCTTTGATCTCCAACACTTTACCATTGACTCATAAGGACTTAAACATAAGTCTTAATCCAAGTCACTTGGTGAACACACTCATCGCCAACAAGATGAATGTTCATCGTCTATGATCACTATTATGTGGAAGATAGAGTCAACTAGATCCACACTCAACAACATGGCAATCATAATTTTGCCATAAGTGATTTGCACAGGTCTATTGTTATTCATTAGCAGATATGTATATTTAGGATGTTCTCCCAGACAAAGGTAAAATTTCCATATTCAAGTGGTAGACGCATCTACTTATAAATCTCACAAGATTTATTAAATGTATACAGTAACATATATAGTACTTTTATTTTCATATGTTAGAATTCACACTTGTGAATTTTCCAAAGACTTCTAACGAAGTATATCGACATGACTCACTCGTGATGTGGTTACACATTTCACGTCTCGTCTTTGACTTTTAGTCAATGCAACAACTCTTAAGTTGTTTATTTCCAAGTATTTTCATGTACTATCCATTTAAAATCATATTCTTTTAAATAATGTATAATTGACGTTATAATTATTTTCCACAAAAATAATTTATACGTCACAAACATTACTGATTTATTTCTTTGTAAAATATTGCATGTGTTATCCGAAGATATTGAACACAAAACAATAAGATACGTTGGAAACTAAATCATAAGTGTTAAACACTTTTGAAATTTAAACGGAAGCATAGACGATATGTAGATATCAAATACCAAAGTGCTTTTATCTTTAACACTTTATAATCTGATCGAAATCTTTTCAACGATATCGTTCATGGCATATCTTGAGGTACTCCCTCAATAAGACTCCATGCACTTGTAAGTACAAGTTTCCCATTTCATCTTGAAACTTTAAACTTGGACAATCATGCTTAAAACAACACCAAGTTGTTACAAAGGCTATATTTAAGTAGTAAACTTGAACAATTAAATTTGTTTACAACAACAAGTTGTTTTCCACCAAATAATATCCACGAGATTGTTATTTTGTTCAACAAATGCTACTTCTATCAAGAGTAGCAAACCATTTGAATTCTCAAAGCTATGCAAAACTTTGTTTTAAAAAATCATTTTAAAATATTTTCTTATTTTTGAAATGTACAATATTAATGATATCAATAGGGTTTATGAAAACAAAAATTAAAAACCCAAAATATCAAATGGTTTTATATTATTTAGTCTTACTATGCATGTACTAAATATTTTCTAACACGCACGTTAGAAAAAAAAATATTATAACAGGCACATCATAGAATTGAACGTTTACATAAAACGTTTTCCAAGGATAAAGTTTATAAAATAAACCATTCCTCGTCATTTTTAATGCGCACATAGGCAATTAAATGTTTACATAAAACATTTCCGTTCATTAGGCTCATAAAATGAACAATCTCTAACCTTGTATTCGTGATACACATTTTCTAACACGCGTGTTAGAAAATTCAAGTCATTTTATATATTCAAAATATGACCATTTGAATTTAGAAATCACAAATTAAAGTTGGTGATAAATCCAACACAACTACACCATCACTTTATAGTGATTTAATTCTTGAAGCCAATCAAACAACTTCAATATATGACTTTTTATTTCTAAACATACAAAGCATTAATGTGTTTATATAATTAATTCTATAACAAATTACTTAAATAAAATGTTTACATAAAACATTTCAAAACATTTGTATTCTAACCATTTTTAACAATCATGTTAAAATGAAAAGAAAAAAAATCTAACATGCACGTTAGAAATATTAACATTTCCACAAAATGTTAATTCGACTTGTTATAAACACATATATGGTTCATATAAATAAGTCACTTCTTATACACATGTTAGAAAATAAACAACTAAAATTGCTTTCAAACTAACACTTTTCATAAACCGTTTCTAACATGCATGTTAGAAGACAAATGATTACAAAAATCATTTGCGTTTTTTTATAAACTGTTTCTAACACATTTGTTAGAAGTAAACAATTACAAAAATTGTTATAAAGCTTATCAATAAATATGTTCTAACATACTTGTTAGAAATAAATGATTATAAAAATCATTATCATACCAGTAGGTTCTAATAAACTCGTTAGAAATAAACGATTAGATAAATCATTATAAACATATAAGTTTATATATAAAACCCAATTCTAACACGCTCATTTAGAAATATATGATTAAAAAATCATTATAAGTCTTATTAGTTTATATCAAATACATATAAACCAGTCTCATGTTAGAATCACTAAAAGCTTGTGCTATAAATGCATGGGTGAATGAAGAGTCCACTTTAAATAAAGACTTAATTAGAAAACTCTCATCAAGTAAAATAAACTCTTATTTAAAAACATTAAAACTCTACTAAAGAGAATTTAACGTTTACAAAAAACGTATGGTTTACACCCATAATTCCGGTCTAACACACATGTTAGAAAATTTAACGTTTACAAAAAACGTACGGTTTACATTAATAAACCTGATCTAACACAGAAGTTAGAAAATTAACGATTCCCAAAATCGTTTCAAAACCAAACGTTTGAACCATAAGTCATTCGTTTTTGTATCACGATGTATGATTTAAGATTGTAACACAATCTCAATAAATCCAAACACAACAAGTTGTACTACATACATATTTCCAAAAAAAAATATTTATAAGATCATAATCTCTAAAACACATTTTTTATTATAAATCCTTTCGTGAACCCAAAATCTTTATAAATAAGGTTTTAAGATTGTAGCAACAATCTTACGAAATCTGTTTTAAGATTGTAGGACATGGGTGACAATTATAATAAAAATTATATAAATAAAAAATAGTAAAGATACTCTCTTTACACATTTGGAAAATTGTAGTACATGACCGTATACAAATTCAAACGAAAATTAAATATGAACTACAACATATTTAATAGAACAATCGATTCAAACCAATATCTTCAAAAGATAAAGTCTTCAACTTGATCTTTAGGAACATATTCTTGTAGTCTCCTTAGCAAGATCTTCAAAAGATAGAGTAATCAACTTTGTGCTCGAACAAGGTCTTCTTGTAGTATCCCTTGCTGTAAGAAAGAACAAACGATGTTGACGGTTGTGGCTGAGGCACGTGTTCAACACGCTTCCCTTAAAACAGATTTCACGCCTCTACTAAAGACGATGCGTCTGTCTCCCAGGGTACAACAGCCGAAGCAGTCTGTACTGCCGGAGAAGGCCACGCGCCCGAGGTTACACCGGGTAAAATCATATTGTTAGAAATTTTGGAAACTTAGAATAGAAATGAAGTTGAATCGTTTAGAGAAACTTATCTTTATATGTTCCCAACATATGGGTCATCAAGTACTTCTTCTCCAAGAACTCTTCATGCATACATCTTTCTTTCTTGTATCTAGCTACATCAAAAGAGGCATATGGCCTACTAAGTATGGAAGAGTCATGGGTGGTGAAAAGTCCAACATAATTAGAGACATAATTTTGCCATAAAATCTCTAATCAATTGTGATAAAAGAAACTCTACTCAAGAGTTGTCATCAATACACCACATGAAAAGTTTATTATTCTAATAGAAAATTAAACAAGTGACATAAATAACTCTACTCAAAAGTTTGTCACTGTATATAGAATTTAATATGAATAATCTCAATAAATTTCTTCCATTAATCACATTTAAAAATTTTCCAACAGAATCAGTTTCAGTGGGACTCCAAAATGTCATCTCCCTGCAACATCTATGGGTTGACAAATGCCAAAACTTGATGGATCTACCAGAAATGCTTTTGCCTTCACTTTTCAAGTTAACAATCGAAGATTGTCCAAATCTGAAAGAAAGATGCAGTCAAAGAGGCTGTTTCTGGCCCCTCATCTCCCATATCCCCTGTATCCACATACCATGAAGGTCTCTCTCTCTCTCTCTCTCTCATATCCCCGTTTAATATCTGGTTGATAACATGGACATGCTTACTGTTTTTTTAATGTTTTTTTTTGTTTTTGTCTGTGTGTGAATACGATAAGAATAAATCGTAGTGTATTAATTTAGGAGTTGGTAGAAATCCCGAATCACTTGAATCATGATTGCATGGATATGACAAAGCCAGTTATGATTTTGTACTGTCTGAGTGAATATAAATTTAACCAAATAGGTCGATTTCTAATCTTAATTATATAAATATATAACAAGTCTACATTAGAGAAAACGTTACTTTTGGTACATTTTTTTTATTTTAAAACATGTCTTACTAATCAAATTCATATGGCTTCTCTCTGGTTTCATTTGCATGGAATACTGTTTTGAATATGGTTTTGTTAATCCACAGTCAATATTTATATCAAATATATAGAAACTCAAATCATAACGAGTTGAATACAGCAAGACTAAACACGCAACGTTATAATTATCTGTTTACATGCCATATATATAAAAATTATCTTTAACATCTATTCTAACATTGCGTTTAATTCTTTCAGGAAAACTTCCAAATGAAGTGCTCTTGTGAAATGGAATCTTATGTGTCTTCAGTGTAGTTTCTATATAGTTCTTGAGTTGACATTCTCCAACATATTGCTATATAGTGATGATGTGTACTTAAGTTACAATTACAAACCTGTTTTTTGTTGCTGTTCATGATAATGGTTATAAGGTTTTTACCTGGATTACCCTACAAGTTTGTGAAAATCTGTTGATAGCTCCACATAAAGTTTTTATCAGAATTCGATGCAGTCATCTGTTGTCCCTGCTTCATGACCAAGTAAGAGTTGTGAGATGTCTATTATGATATTATAAATTAAAGTTCTTTCTTTCATTCTTTGAGTCCTGCAAGTTTTAACATTTTAAGTTTTGTGCACCATACACATGAAAAATCACTTCATTTTTTTTCGTTCTTCCAAAAAAAGGTTGCCTAAATGGGGAAGAGTGGAAGACACAGTTGCGTGGTGCCTCTACAATATAGTTTCTGGAAGGTAGCGGTGGCATATTCGACCCCTTTAACTTTGAGCAGGTCTAACTTGGCTTATGTCAATGTCAAACGGGTCAAACATGTCAAATGGGTTGAAAGTATGTGAAAGTGTATTTTAGTCCATACAGTCTTCTAAATCACTTTACTTAAAGGTATAGATTTCTATTTACTAGTGTAATAATATTTTTTTTGTAATCACATATCTAATGCATTAGTTATCGGTTAATATATTAATTTTCTGAACTATTTGTTTGCTTTTATTTTGTCAGCTATCTCAAAAGAACATTGTGATTTCATGTGAGAAGTCGCGTCCGTTTGCATATGGCTTTCAAGATAGGCTCTGAAGAGCCATGACTCTGAATGGAAGCCCTCTAGAATGTATGTCTACAGCTTGTGGATTTTAACTTTGAGGGGGTTGATTTTTATGTATCATTTCGTTTATTCAATAGAGTACATGTCTTCCCAGCATTATATGATACTAAAGTTGCCCTTTCTTGCATTATTTCACTTTGTTTTTCAAACATTTGGAATGACTAGACATGTAAGTCTCATAAACATGTGGTTGTTTTTTCAATCCATGAAATTGGCCTTGCAATATGGTTCCTATTTAGTTTTATGATTCTCTTCTTTTTTGAGTTTTGCATCATTTTAGTTGTTACATTGACATATTCCAATGTTTATACAAATTTATAAATTCTATTTAAAATAAACCTTTAAGTAATGGGTATTTGATAAGTATACGACACTATTTCTGGTGTATGTGAAAGTCGGAAAATATGGATCTGATCCATACATCATGTGTTTCGAGAGTAAACTGGTTTATATTTATTATGTGTATTAGGATAACATAACCTTATTATATTTATGTTTGCGTATGTAATAGTACCGAATAAGTGTAGGGACATGGCGGTTGGAAGACACCGTTTCAAAGGTAGTTAATCCTGCTAAAATAACCACCGGACTAACTGTCCCTCATATATGTGTGTGTGTGTTTTATATATATATATATATATATATATATATATATATATATTTGCCGGCAATGTTAACCGGCACCAAGATATTGTAAAATATCCCTCTTTCTTGTTCTTATAATCTTTTAAGTGTGTGTTGTTAATCGCTTGATCAATATGAATTCAACCAACGATTTCTGTGAATCAAGTTCTGATATTCACACCTATGATGATATCAAACTTCTGCTGCCAACATGTGGTATCAGAGCCACGGTGGATTACGAAGATGATGGTCTCTATTCGTCTGCGTCTGTGTTACCCTGTAAACATTGCTACGATGAAAAGAAGGAATGTCGAAAGACAAATTCAATTCACAAAAGATGTTATTACTGCAACCAGCCTGGTCATCAAATCGTTTCATGTAAAACAAAGGAGAACGATGAAGCAACACTTTTGATCCGACAAGCCATTAATACCAGCATTCAAAAGCAAGAGGAAAACGAAGTTCAAAGCATGGAATTCATCGTCAATGGTACAGAAGGAGGCCTGTGGTCTGAGATCTGGTATGTAAGCACAAGTTTTAAACGTCACTACGCGGGTAACTTAGATGTATTCAAGAGAATTAAAAATATGTTCGGAGTCGAAACCAAAACCGGTGAAAATAATTTCTTTTTTATAAGAGGAATCGGGGCTGTAGATGTAGTGTCAGGAAACGATAAATTTCGAATTAAGAGTGTATTCTATACCCCTGAATTGGATCGAAAATTCTTAGTGTTGATCAATTAGTGATTCAAGGATACACGGTACAATTCATCGGTGAAAAATGCAAGATTTTTCCCATTTTTAGTGTACCCGTTGTGAACAAAAAAAAATGATATAACTGGTTTAACGAGAGAAGATGAAATCGGAACAAGAGAAAAACAGTCAATAATAAACAAGCAATCAGATCATGAGGCATACAAATCTGATTACTTGAATGATTATTTCGAGAAACTGAATCTGTCTTCCAATGAACCCGATTGGAACGTAATGATTTTACAAGAAATGAAATTCAATGAGTTTCAAGACTGCAAAGCCCTGTTAGAGATGTTAGAAGATGTCGATTATGTCAGAAAATACAAGTATGATCTAGAAATTAAGTTCGACGAGATGATAGACTGGTCTATAAGAATTAAGTTGGGAATTACAACAAGACCGATACCTGCTTATATGAGTGATAATAGAAAGGTTAACCTGCTTGAACTTTATATGGTGGTGAAAAGAGAAGGCGGTCATAGGAATGTAACTTCGAACAACTTATGGGCATTAGTATCAAAAGATATGGGATATGATTATCATGATGGATATTTTATGAGAATAATGTATGCCATGTATCTGGATGTTCTCGTGTACTACTACAAGTTCAAGACAACTCAGGAGAATGTTAGAGAAGGGAAAACGGTGAACCGGGGAGAATCCAACAGCCAAGGTCAAAGTTACTCCGAAACAAGAGGAGAAGTTGCTGATCTGGAAGGAAGATCGCTGAGTGATGGCTGCATATCGGAAGAAGAAGGAGAGCCTTACGCTCTGTTTGCTGTGAACGACTGGACATGAATGAAGAAGTTTCAAAAGAGACGGCGATTCGATTTCAGGCAAGCTGAAAAGGCTGTAAATGAAGCCAGAGCGTAAATATATTCCAGTTTAGGGGAGTGTGTTCGAGAGTAAACTGGTTTATAGTTATTATGTGTATTAGGATAACATAACCTTATTATATTTATGTTTGTGTATGTAATAGTATCGAATAAGTATAGGGACATGGCGGTTGGAAGACACTGTTCCAAAGGTAGTTATTCCTGCCAAAATAACCACCGGACTAACTGTCCCTCATATATGTATATATATATATTTGCCGGCAATGTTAACCGGCACCAAGATATTGTAAAATATCCCTCTTTCTTGTTCTGATAATCTTTTTAAGTGTGTGTTGTTAATCGCTTGATCAATATGAATTCAACCAACGATTTCTGTGAATCAAGTTATGATATTCACACCTATGATGATATCAAACTTCCGCTGCCAACAGTTTTTTCAATCCATGAAATTGGCCTTGCAATATGGTTCCTATTTAGTTTTATGATTCTCATCTTTTTTGAATTTTGCATCATCTTAGTTGTTACATTGACATATTCCAATGTTTATTAAATTTATAAATTCTATTTAAAATAAACCTTTAAGTACTGGGTATTTGATAAGTATACGACACTATTTCTGGTGTATGTGAAAGTCGGAAAATATGGATCTGATCCATACATCATGTGTAGAACACAATGAATCCAGATCTGAAGACCATAGATCCATGAAACGGGTGTAAAACTTGAAAAACCCACATCTAAAGACCTTGTGCCAAGAGGTAATAGGTGGTTGTGGAGGTGGTTCCATGTGGTGGTGAGGACATACAATCTAATGGATATCCTGGAAGAAAATGAATCCTACCTTGACCTAATTATCACGACTAACACTTTTATAGAACTACAATGTGTGGCTTGGTAAGTAGCGATCATTGGATCACTAGTTGTAACAACACTGTACTGTCGTGATATCATAGACATTCTGGAGCAACTTTAATAAGCAATCTCAAACGCAAGCAGATATGCCTATTTGCACACCAAATCCAGCATGTACCTACGTTGTATATAGACATATAAGCAGTTTATAGGGTTACCCCTATACGCAGCGTAAGTATTGGGTAGATACACGATCAGACAGTAAACCTCGTACACTGTCAAATCATGCAGACATACGTTGCGTATAGGTCTATACGAAGCCAATATACGAGGCACCTATACGCTGCGTATAGAGCTATACGCATCTTATGTCAGACAAATTTGACACTGATACGATGTTGTCTAGGCACGTGAATAAAGTTATACGCCGAGTATAGAGCTATACGAGGCTGCTAATTGTGAATTCAAAACAACGTATATACACCCTAGTAATCTGTGCCTATGATTGCTGGCCCAGGCTGAAATTCATGCAACCTATACACTGCGTATAGCTCTATACGCAGCGTATAGAAACCCTAAGACCATGTGTAGTCGTTTTTTCAATAATGCCCCCACCCTTGGGCATTTTCTGCCATGTGGCAATCCAGTCAGCAATGAGACATTATTCACAAAGGGGCGTAGTGGTGATAACGCCCAATAATGCCCCGTCAATCATTACACAATCATTATTTTTTTTACTTAAAACTAATAAATTTCATTAAATAAAAAACATTACATTCTAAAAAATAAAAATAAAAGACCAGAATTAATTAAAAAAACCGAAACAAATAAAAAAAAAACCGAAACAAAGCTAGAGATTGTATTTTTGACGGATTTGTTCCGGACGCATTTGGGCTAGGGTCAACGCGTCGCCTATGAGATGGTCAATGGGTTTAGCCAAAAATTCGATATCTTTTTCCATTTGTCTCGATTCTTGCGGTTGGGTGGTATTTGGGTTCCCGGGCCTTGACGGAACACCAAATGGGGGTCGGAATGGATGCATGGTAAATAAGTTTATAAAAACTTGAAAGAAGTAGAGATAAATGTAGATAGAAAGTGGGATTTTTTTTTATAAAAAGCGGGGTATATATAGATTTAAATGGGAATTTAAAAAAATAAATATTTATTGTTTTTACCGTTTGACAACGGGTCGATTTTTTTGAATTGGCCTGCCATTTCAGCGTGTTTCAAAACACGCTTATTCCGTTTTTTTGCAAGAAAACGCCCAAAGACGCCAAGGGGGGTGGGGGCGGCGGCGTGTTCCGGCGTGATTGGGGGGAGAAGACGCCCACTACGGATGGTCCTTCTTTTTCGCCCCCCCCCTCAAAAAAAATTTTTCGCTGCGTAGTGTTATATATGTAGTTTTCGTATATAATTTTTTAGGTATATAAATTTCTGGGTATATACGTTTTCGCCCCCGGTTTTCGAGGGCAAGCTTTGCCACTGGACAGGTTCATTCTTTTACAATAATCCATCTTATGAAATTCATTCTTTTTTTCTCCATTGTTCTTAAGCAATTCGTTCTTTATTTTCTCAACTGCCCTCCTATCGATTGTTCTTCTGCAATCGTTCTTCTCGGCATTCACAGATTCGATTTTGATATGGCTAGGGTAACAAGTGTTCTTCAGTCGCGATTGTTGAGTGTGCTAATGGAACGCCCACCAGATGTTTGATGAAAGTCCAAGGAGAATTATGAAATACAATTCATAAATTCTGGATGAAAGTTTAAGGTTGATCTTGAATATGGGTTGGATTGAAGAGTGGGTAATGGGAAACATGAAGATAAAAACAGATCATGAACTTTTTTTGACCCAAAATGCGGGCCGACTCGAACCAAATCCACCCTTTTTGAAGCGACCCCCTTTGACTGAACCCCTTTTGACCCGCATGTCACCTGACCTGACCCGTTGGTTCGTTTTGCTAGGTGTATTTCATACACATGAACCCGAACACAACAAAAGTATTCATAGGTTGGCACATACATGACCCATGTTTAACTTTTGTGCATATTAAAACTCTAAGCTTACAATTTACAACAAAATCACAAATGTATATCAAATAAGTATGTTTAAGCTATAAAGATGTTCTATTTTCTTGTATCCTTTAAATTCTGGAGTAAGTTACCCAATTAGTTTAAGTTATGACAAACACTTTTTTATAAAAAAATTGTAACACCCTATAATTATATCTATTTTAAGTTATGACAAACACTTTTTTATAAAAAAATTGTAACACCCTGTAATTATATCTATTTTTGGTCTTTCCAGTTGCATCATGTGGATGGTTTTACTAACTCCAAGAGTAAGGGAGCTTCTAGAAAGAAGCTAAAGAGAACTTCAAGGTAGACTTTATCTCTTTAATTGGGGACTCTGGGAACACTTTAGGAGCAGTAAGATATCATCTGTAACTTTATTCCTTTTAACACTTCTTATGAATCTCGATGTATATCGTTTCGTTTGTGATGCAAGCAATTTATCGTTTTTTTATTTTATTAATTTTGGTTTTGTTGTGCAGGCTATACATTCAAGTAAAGGATCATTTAAGCCAATATTCGTGTCAGTTGGTCACCGTGTATCCCTTGCTTCTACTGTTTTAAGTTGTTAGAAGAACATGAAATTATCATGTGCCTGCAGAGCCCATCAGGCAGGTAAATTACCATACTGAATTTGTTAAAGTATAACTTTGTGCATAACGGTAACTAAATACTTGACTTTATTTCATATTAAATGCTAGTTGTTAGCAGTTAATCCATATATTTTCAGTTAGCACATTTTGTTACTCATAGTTTATGTTCATTAGACTTTAGGCTGACATAAGATCAAGATACTATCTTCAGAAGCATCATTGAATCAATTTAGATGGTAATCTTAAGAGACGAACGTCATTCTACTTATCTAGCGGGCCCTTCATTAGGTGACCCCTTTATACATTTTGATAATTTTCTTTCTTTTTGTTTAAGAACTGTGGTAGGTTCTCATTTATATCTGATTCATTACATGAATGTAAAAGCTAAGCATCTGGGTTCCATTATATAAGATGATGTAAACTGCAAGTTCCACCCTTTAGAGCTGATTTACTGTAATAAGGTTGTTTTTCTATTTGTTTATGCAATTAAATAAACTGCTATAATTAACTGACTATATTTCTTTGCTATAGGGTGAGCGAATATGCTCCTTTTTTAGTGTTTTGAAAGGAAAAGTATGATATTGTGTGATTGAAAAACATATATAAGATTTTAAACTTTTAGAACCATATATATGAAATCAGTCCCTACAGAAAGGAGACACAATTAGCAGGATTGCGGGACTCAATTACCGCTATAACCCTTAAACCTTAGCTGGGTTGTGGGTCCATAGTTTGATTATAAACACCTAGTGTAGGACCTTAAATGTTGATTTTGAATGTACTTTCACCTAAAAGGACTTATCTCTTAAGAGCAATTTGACCCAAAAAAATGGGTATCATTAGCTTACAACGTCATCACTTTGAGTTTGTGGCTTCTTTCACTTATTCAGTGTTTTAAGAAAAGTCAACACTTCATTCTTTGACCGAAAACGAAGACCAGATGGTGCAATGACTCAAAGTGGACAATCACGCTACTTTTGTTAGAATAAAAAGTTGAAACTAACGGCACGATATATAGATTAATTCACTATAAAAACAGTTTCACTTTTCTGTCTACCCTTTTACAAAAATAACCGTCCAACTATTTTTTTTTTTTTAGGATTTGGGGAAAAAATCTGGTTGATTGGCACAGAAATGAATCAGATTATGTGTATCTCTTGCTATGTTTGATTTCTTTCACCACCATGTGAAATTGCAGTAGTTTAAAGTTTAAATTGCAGTAGTTGTATAAAATTTATACATCCAAATACTTTGTGAAATAGTTACCTAGAGCCTCATTCAGTCTTTTGAAGACATAAAAAATGTGTAGTTACAAATATGTTGATAAATGATAATATCTATGCAAAATGCAAACTAAACAAAACTTTGGCCCGTATATTAGAAAGCAAAATGCACATTACATGCAGCGCTGACTGCATCATTGTATAGTTGACCACATATTTATGGGATATGCAAGGGGCATGTTCTGTCTTATATATTTATTAAATTTCATGTTTGTCTTACATTTTTCTTGTTGGATATTTTAGCATAACAGAAAATAGTATGAAAAAATGAAAGAGATAAATGAGTCAATGCTTATGTTTTCAACGGTGATTATGATCCACATGATAAGAGATAGGCCTATCTACTTCTTATTGGACAATGCAGATTTGCATGGGACAAACTAATAATACAATACAGACCTTGACCATAACAATGAAAGATTGAAACCACTGTATACACCACTTCACAAAAAAAACACTCGTTATATTTCTAATCTCACTACCAAAATCAATGGCTGAACTCGTGCTTTCTGCATTCCTCACTGTGCTCTTTGAGAAGCTGGCCTCTACAGCTTTGAAAAAACTTCACCACTACAAGGGACTTGATGCTGAGATCAAGAAACTGCGTGAATCTTTAACCCTGATCCAAGCTTTGCTTACTGATGCTTCTCAGAAAGAGTTAACCAATCAATATGTGAAACGGTGGCTGAATGATCTCCAACATTTGGCTTATGACATCGATGACGTACTAGATGATTTGGCAACTGAAGCTATGCATCGTGAGTTCACTCACAAGTCAGAACCCATCACCAGCAAGGTAAGAAAGCTAATCCCACTTTGCTGCATAAAAATTTCACTGACCCATGACAAGTTAGATGACATTATGGCTAGCTTACAAGATCTGTTAGAGAAGAAAGTTAATCTTGGTTTGAGTGTGAAAGAGGAAACTAGGCCAAAAGATATAAACAGAACATTGCAAACCTCTATGGTCCATGCACCTAGTATTGTTGGACGGCAAACTGAGAAAGAAGAATTGGTGCAAAAGTTATTGCGGGATGAAGGAGGTTATCAAAACTTTAGCATTGTTCCCATAGTTGGTATGGGCGGAGTCGGTAAAACTACTCTAGCTAGACTTTTGTATAATGAACAAGAAGTCAAGGATCACTTCGAACTCAAGGCGTGGGTTTGTGTTTCGGATGAGTTTAATAGCTTTGGTATAAGCAAAGTTAACTTTCAATCAGTAACGGGTGAAAACAAGGAATTTGTAGATTTAAATCTACTTCAAGAAGCTCTTAAAGAACAGCTAAAGGAGAAAAAAATTCTATTGGTATTAGATGATGTATGGAGTGAAAGTTGTCGGGATTGGGATACCCTTGTTGGCCCGTTTCATGCATGTGCTCCTGGCAGTAAAATCATTATGACCACACGGAAGGATAAGTTGCTCAAAATGTTGGGTTATAGTAATCTAACCCAGCTACTTAGCCTGTCACATGATGATGCTCTCTCTTTAGTTGCTCTATATGCACTGGGTGTGAATAACTTTGATTCACATTTATCACTTAAACCATATGGTGTAGGTATTGTGAAAAAATGTGATTGCTTGCCTTTGGCTTTGATAGCTATTGGCAGATTATTGAGTACAAAAAGATACGAAGAAGAGTATTGGAAGAGTGTATTAGATAGTGAGATATGGAGCTTACCAGTTGAAGACGAAATCGTCCCAGCCCTTAGACTAAGCTACCAGGATCTCCCTGCATGTTTGAAACAGTTGTTTGCATATTGTTCGTTGTTCCCCAAGGACTATGTCTTTGACAAGGAGACACTGGTTCGGTTATGAATGGCAGAAGGTTTTTTAAAACAACCAACTCCAAACGATTCAACAGAGGAATGCTTGGGTCATAGATACTTTGATGAGTTGTTTTCAAGATCATTTTTTCAGCATTCACCAAATAACGAATCGTTGTTTGTGATGCATGATCTAATAAATGACTTGGCCAAATATGTTGCCGGAGAGTTTTTTTTAGGCTGGAGAATAATAATAGGGAAGAAGCACTGGAAAAGTACCGCCATATGTCATTTCTTTGTGAGGGATATGTAGGTTATAAGAAGTTTGAGGCGTTTAAAAGAGCTAAGAGTTTGAGAACTTTCATGGCAATGTCTACCGTGGTTGTTGAGCGACGTTTTTTTTAACTTATCATATAAGATTTTGGCTGACTTACTTCCTGAGTTACCATTGTTAAGAGTTCTATGCTTGAGTGGTTCTCAAATAAGTGAGGTACCCGAGTCCGTTGGTACTTTGAGGCACTTGAGATATCTTAATCTGTCTAGAACTAGAATTACAAAATTACCTGCAAATGTTAGCAATCTTTATAATTTAGAGACACTGATATTATTTGGCTGTGGGAGTTTAGCTAAGTTGCCCAACAACTTATTAAAGCTTAAGAACTTACGACATCTTGACATCAGGGATACCCCAGATTTGGACCAGTTGCTTTTAGGGATTGGTAAGTTGAAAAGCCTACAAACTCTCTCCAAGTTTATTATCAGAGGTGAAAGTGGTTTTGAACTAACCAAACTTAAGGACTTAAAGAACCTAAGTGGGAAAATTTCCATTGCAGGTTTGGACAAAGTGCAAAATGCAATCGATGCACGGGATGTTGGCTTTTCACAAAAGAGGCTTAATGAGTTAGAGGTTGTATGGAGTGACGCCTCAGGAAATGAAGTGCTTGAAAAGGAGGTCCTTAATGAGCTGAAGCCTAATAATGATTATCTAAAACAACTCAACATTGTGTCATATGGTGGATTAAAGTTTCCAAAATGGATTGGGGATCCCTTGTTTCAACGACTTCAGCATGTGTCAATTCGTGAGTGTAAAAAATGTACATTTCTACCACCTCTTGGGCAGCTACAGTCACTTAAGGAGTTATTTATTGAAGGTCTGGATGCGGTGAAGGTTGTGGGTTTAGAGTTACATGGGTCTAGTAGTGCATTTCTTTCACTTGAAATTCTACATATAAAAAGTATGGGAGGGTGGGAGAAATGGTCCACCAATAGTGGAGTTGTGTTTCCACTCCTACAAGAGCTTCATATAGAAGATTGTCCTAATGGTTGAAGTCACACTCGGAGAGCTACCTTCGTTGAATGTTCTTAAGTTACATAAGTGTCCTACTTTGGTTGAAGTGTCAATTGAAGCACTACCTTCATTAAATGTTTTAAATTTACATAGATGTGATAGTGGGGTGCTGAGAAGACCGATAGAAATAGCTTTAGCAGTCACTGAGTTGGAAATAAAAGATATTTCAGGGCTTGATGATGTGGTGTGGAGGGGTGCTATAAAGTATCTTGGGAGTGTTGAAAAAATATCCATAGAGAAGTGTAATGAAATAACATACTTGTGGGAATCCGAGGCAGTTGTGAGTAAGGTTCTTGTGAATTTAAATCAGCTGAAAGTGGATAGTTGTGGTAATTTGGTGAGTTTAGGAGAGAAAGAAGAGGGCGATGATGATTGTAGGAGCAACCTTCTAACATCTCTTAAGAGGTTGTGTGTATCTTCTTGTGAGAATATCAAGCGTTGCAGTTGTCCATATAACATTGAGGAGTTGCAGGTCATACGTTGTAGTTCAATTACTGATATCTGCTTACCAACAGGAGGGCAAAAGCTCAAGTCACTTGAAATTCTTGGTTGTGAAAAACTATTGGAACGGGGGTGGGGAGGACAAAAGATGCTTGAAGATGTAGAGATAAGTGGTTGGCCAAATCTGAAATCAATCATTGAACTGAAATACTTGGTTCACCTAACCACATTGGGTATATATGATTGTAAAAATCTGGAGTCATTTCCTGATAATGAGTTTCCCAATTTAACCTCATTGCAGAATCTAGAAATAATAAAATGTGGGAGTATGGATGCTTCTTTTCCTCGTGGGGTTTGGCCTCCCAAATTGCATTCCCTAGAAATAGGGCAGTTGAAGAAGCCCTTCTCAGAGTGGGGCTCACAGAATTTTCCAACCTCACTTGTGGCATTAACCTTATGGGGTGATGATGGAGTGAGTAATTGTAGTCAGTTTTCTGATCTTCTTCCTTTATCTCTTACTTCTCTTACAATGTATCCATTTGAGAAATTGGAATCAGTTTCAGTGGGACTCCAACACCTCACTTCCCTCCGACATTTGGAGTTTGCGGGATGCCCTAATCTGAAAAAAGTATCCAATCTCCAACACCTCACCTCCCTCCAATGTCTGTATTTTGGTGAGTGCTCCAACATGATGGAATTGTCTCATCCCCAACCCCACACCTCCCTCCAACATCTCTCTTTTAGCAGTTGCCCTAACATGATGGATCTACCAGAAATGATATTGCCTTCACTTTTGAGTTTATTTATCTTGGGTAATTGCCCAAAACTGAAAGAAAGATGGAATAAAAGTGGCAGTCACTGGCCCCTCATCTCCCACATCCCATGTATCCATATATACCCTGAATCATGAAGTCAATATTAAGGTCTCTTTCTCTTTAATGATTTAAACCTAGATAGCTTACTTATTTTGCTTTGTTTCTTTTTCATTCCTCGTCATTAATATGTTTGCTCAATATCTGGTTGTTAGCAGTTACATGTACATGCTTACTGGTTCTTCTTCTTCTTCTTCTTCTTCTTTTTTGAATATATCAGTATAAGTTGAGATATTGTTTTATTGAGTTTTTGTTTATTGTCTTACAGGGGTAACTTGGTAATGAAGTTAGTTGAGGTCCTGTTGTGGTGAAATGAAATCTTGGATGCCTGCAGACTGCAGTGTTGTTGCTGTAAAGTGCAAGGATCAAAGTTAAACGTATCGTTATCTAGTGATGAGGTGTACTTATGTTACAAACCTGTTTCATTGTTGTTGATGATGATAATGGTTGTAAGCTTGAAACCTGGATACTACACTGCGCCCAAATCTGCTGATAACTCCAGAAAAAGGTTTATGAAAATCATCTGATACAGATAATGTTTTGTCCCATGACCAAGTAAGAACTGACTATTATTATATCGTAATTTAACCGGTACTATTCCTTTTAGGAATCATACATGAATTTTCAGTTGTTTGATGCCTTTTCTTTCTTTTCATTGAGTCCTATAAGTTTTAATATTTTAAGTTTTATGCACCATACAAATGAATAATCAATTCATTTCTTTTTGTCTCCCACAAAAAGGTTGCATAAATGGGAAAGAGACTATTGTGTGGCGCGTCTAAAAGATCTTGTTTCTTGAAAGTAAAAGGGGACAATTTCGACCCGTTTACGTTGGTTTATTCGATAGAATATATGCCTTCCCAAGAGAAAGGACAATCTTATATACTAACCAATAATTCAACATTGTATACAATAACAAATTTTCTTCTTTTATAAATACTTTATTATTTCATTTTTCAAAAACAAGTACAATTGATCTTGACAACATTTGGTTTAATCAATGAGTGTTTGGAATTTGCATCCGGAGATTATATAATGGACTACTTATGACAAGACTTCTGGAAAAAAAGAAGATGTTATATACTAACCAATACTCCAACATTATATGAAATCAAAAGTTTTCTCTTTCTTTATAAATCATTTTATTACTTTATTTGATCATATATGACGACGTAAAATGCAACTCTAGTCACCTCTAAAAGTCATATTGTAGTCTTGTAAAGCATGAAATCCACCTTATAGGCTTACAATATCAAACACGATTTCACACACACTCAAACCATTTATGCAGGTATCATAACACAATAAACAAAAATTGATATTCATTCATTACTATTATAGAAATAGAAATTATGTTCTATTTTTATAAGTCAAACTCGTCCCGAGTTGACCAACTAAATCTGCTTCAGGCCGAGGTTGACCCTCATTGATCAATTCCGAGTAATTAGGCGGAGTCAAAAAAATCGCCTCGGCGCCATACCTTGTAGCAATTACTCGCTTTTTAAACCTTGTGTTACACATCACTCGTTATAAGGACCTTAGTGTGATTTTGAAAATATGTTCCCTAACATATCATAAAAGGTTAGTTTTAATTAGCTTACAACTTTGAGCTTGAGTTGGTGGCTTCTTTCGCTTGTTCCCTGTTTCAAGAAAATTCAACACTTCATTCTTTGACCTCATACGAAGACAAAATGGTGCAATAATACACTGCTTGAAGAGGACAATCAGAAAACTCTTATTAGAATAACAATTTAAAACTTATGCCAAGATGTATAAATGATATATAGATGCAGTATGTCTGTACCCAAATAAGTTTTATTTCTTTAAAAAGTAAAAGAGGGGAAACTTAGTGTTGAGAAAACGAAGAGGAAGAATTTTACCTTTTAAAAAGGCTCAAACTATTTGCATACCAGCCTTGATTATTTGCACACTTAGGGTTTTCCTAAGTTGCGTATGCCGTATAGGTCTATACGCAGCGTATAGGGTTACCCTTATACGCAGCGTATAGGTCTATACGCATCGTAGGTAAGGGGTAGGTACACGACCAGGCAGTCAAACCTCGTACCATGTCAAATCAGTCTGACATACGCTTCGTATATCAAATCAATGTACATATGCTGCGTATAGGGCTATACGAAGAGTATGTCAAACTAATTTGACATCGAAACGATGTTGTCTAGGCACATGAATAAAGCTATACGGGGAGTATAGAGCTATACGAAGCTGATAATTGTGAATTCAAAAGTGTATTTAGACATCCATTTGTGCTACGAATTCATACAGACAATTACTCGCATCCTTTGTATATTTACTTCGGTGGAGATAAAAGTCATTTTGGACGGGAATTATTTCTTTAATCGCTATTCTAACGGCGCATGGGAAGGAAATGATGCTAATGAGGAGGAAGAGGTTGTGTCTGGCGTCCCTATTGATCAAAAAATACAATTGCCAGACTTGAACGAGGCTCCGACACCTGTTGATGAACCATATTACACGGCGCATCAAGTGTATCCGGATTACGGATATGGGTTTGAACCTCCGTACGTGCAACAAGGTAATCTAGATGGATACGTAGGATACAGTGTTGAGAATGCCCCTGTTGATGATCCATATTACCCGACGCAACAATCGTATCGTGATTACGGATACGGAGGTGAAGATTCTTACGTGCAAGAAGATAGTTTAGATAGATACGGAGGATACGATGGATACGGAGGATACTATGATGAGCTTCCTAACACACCACCCCTATATGATGATTATCAACCCAGTACCTCGGGCAATCCGTTTCAAAATAACATGGTATCACTTTTTTATTATTAGTATTGTTAAAATTATAATTATAATTGTTTTTATTATTGTTAAAATTATAATTTGTTAATATTATAATAATTATTATTGTTAAAATAATAATTATTGTTATTATTGTTAAAATTATATAATTACTGTTAAAATCATGTAATTGTTGTTAAAATTATGTAATTGTTGTTAAAATTATATAATTATTGTTATTATTGTTAAAATTATATAATTATTATTATTGTTGTTAAAATTATAATTATTGTTATTTTTGTTAAAATTATATAATTATTATTATTGTTAAAATTATTGTTATTATTGTTAAAATTATATAATTATTGTTATAACGTAACTGTTTTTTTAGCGTTTACTCATTTGAAGAATTGGGTACAAGCAACGGGAAATAAGAATGGTAACGTTATTGTTACCCGCCGATCGAAAAATATTAGTGGTAGCACGGGGATGGTATGGCTTGTGTGCTACCGTGGTAGTGAACCCCGTAGTAAAGCAACAGTTAGGAAAGCTGGTAGCAAAAAAATTGGTTGCCCATTTACATTAATTCCTATACGGGACGTGACGAATGACACGTGAGAGTTAAAAGTGGACTGCGAGAAACATAACCACGAACCTACGCAGAGTCTGTTGGGCCACGCCTTCGTGCGAAGATTTACTGAAGTCGAATACAGGCTAATCGAGCAGCTAACCCAAAACATGGAACCACGTTACGTATTTCTAACCCTACGAAAGCAGTTTCCCGACAGCCTCCATGTTCAAAAAGACGTGCAAAATGCGGTACAAAAGATTAGAGCGTCACGGATGGACGGAAAGACTCCCATGCAGGCACTGGAGAGCATGCTGCATGACCACCGATTCATTTACGACATCCGCCAGGAGCCCAAAACAGATGTCGTTACAGAGCTTTTCTTTGTTCATCCTCATTCAATCACTATGTGGCGTGCATTCCCGCACGTGATGTTGATCGACGCAACGTATAAAAGAAACATCTACAACATGCCATTTGTCTAGGTTGTGGGTTTGACGTCTACCAACAAGTCTTTTTGTATCACACATGTTGTTATTTGCAAGGAACGAAGAGATAACTTCGTGTGGGTTCTTGAGCGGATCAAGGCAATGTTGCAGGAATGTTTGATGCCGCGTGTGATAGTCACAGATAGAGAGCTAGCCCTAATTAACGTGTGTGCTAAAGTATTCCCGAACGCGTCCAGGTTTCTATGCCGTTTTCACATTGAACAAAATATAGTTAAAAATTGCAGGCAAGGGTTTAATAAATTAGATTGAGAGAAATTTCTGTCGTACTGGCGGAGAGTGTGCGAATCTGCTTCAGAGCCTATATACGCATACAACCTGGACAAAATGTATAACCGACTCGTGGCTTCCAACCGTAAGAGTAAGTGTGTCTTCAACAAATAACAAACGTAACTATTATATTTACACACGCTTTTACATTTATTTTTTTGCAGGGGTCTTTAATTATGTCTACGAAAACTAGCTCGAAAACTTTAAGAAATTTTCGTTTTTGCGTGGACTAATACGCGTCGCAACTTTGGTCAGCGCACCACTAACAGAGCTGAGAGCCGGCACGCAAATTTTAGAAGATACGTTGAACTCAGGAGTTCATTGGAGAAAATGGTGGGATGCGTCATTGATATAGTTGAAACTCGGTTAGGGGAAATAAGAAAAGTTTCACCGAAAGCATAGAAAAAACAATGAACCACCATTTACGACAACCATTGTTGGACAACCTACGTGGAAAAGTTTCCCATACAGCTTGATCTACTGGAAGGAGAGCTAACGAGGAAGCTGGAGGTGTTGCGAAAACTTAATGCATCATGTTTGCCATTTGTGGCTTAGTTGTGGGTTGCCGTGTGCTTGCAGGTTGGAAAAGTACAGACGAACAGGTACAAAATAGTAAACCGATATATATTTTTTTATTAACTAGCCGAAGTCGAACCAAGAACGTCGTTAAAATATATTTTTTATTAACTAGTCGAAGTCGAACCGTTAGGAGCGTATGTTCGTAACGCGTGCCGAAATACGATCGTCGTTAAAATATATATTTTTTTATTAACTAGTCGAAGTCGAACCGTTAGGCGCGTAGGTCCGTAACGCGTGCCGAAACACGATCGTCGTTAAAATATATATTTTTATAATATCTAGTCGAAGTTGAACCGTTAGGCGCGTATGTCCGTAACGCGTGTCGAAACAAGATCGTCGTTAAAATATATTTTTTTATTAACTAGTCGAAGTCGAACCGTACAGCGCGTATGTCCGTAACGCGTGCCGAAACAAGATCGTCGTTAAAATATATTTTTTATATTATCTAGTCGAAGTCGAACCGTTAGTCGCGTAGGCCTGTAACGCGTGCCGAAACAAGATCGTCGTTAAAATATATATTTTTACATTATCTAGTCGAAGTCGAACCGTTAGGCGCGTAGGTCCGTAACGCGTTCCAAAACAAGATCGTCGTTAAATATATTTTTTTATTAACTAGTCGAAGTCGAACCGTTAGGCGCGTATGTCCGTAACGCTTGCCGAAACACGATCGTCGTTAAAATATATATTTTTTTATTAACTAGTCGAAGTCGAACCTTTAGGAGCGTAGGTCCGTAACGCGTGCCGAAACACGATCGTATTTCGGCAAAGTCGAACCGTAACACGCGCCGAAACAAGATCGTCGTTAAATTCTTTTTTTATTAGTTAGTAACTTGTCGTTAAATTATATTTTTATTATTTACTAGCTTGTTTTCTTTTGTGCAGATATCTTCACAAGATGATATCCACTTCTATCACCGCTCGAAACAAGAGCCGGGAGTGGTGTACGAGCGGTGACTTGTTTTTCTTGTACTGCCTCCTGTACAAGAGGCCCTGCGCTCTCGCAAACGGGTTAGCGCAGTACATCGCCTCCGCGCATCATCGACAGGAGCGTGGGTATTATTCGGCGGCCCCTACGTCACGATGATAGCCCTTTCGCTTGGCTATCACTCGGAGAGTGATCCGCGTGTAGGCCCGATGATACAGCCGAAGCGGATGGGGATGAACACGATATCGGGAATGCACATCACCAAAAACTTCCCAGTCGGTAAGCGATTTAAGGGTCCGAACGACCAGATTTTCGAGCCTACACAGCTGCCGGCATAGTTCGAGCTGATATATCCCCCGCGCGATCCGGAGGTGCCGCAACATGAGCCACATATGTACATTCCGGATCCACCACATCCGCATGGACCACCCGGGGCGCCTCAGTTCCCACGACATGTTGGGCCTGGTCCTGCTCCCTCATATGCGGAGTTTCAACGGCTACGTCGCGACGTTGACCAGCTGAACTATGTGATGGAGTGGGTGGTTGTAGAGTTGCAGGAGCGCCGGCAGCGTGACAGGTCAGCTCCACGTCACTTCGTTCCGGCTGCGGAATGGCATCAGGAGCAGCAGCAGCAGCAGCATGACCCGCTACCGTAGTTATTTATCTTTTGTTATGCATGTACAAACTTTTTGTTGTATATATCAAACTTATGTTGTATATACTATTATATCTTTTGTTATGTATGTACAAACTTTTGTTGTATAGATCAAAATATTTAACGCTATAATTTTTTAACGTTATAGTATTCAGACCGTACACGAGTATCTAAAAATAATTAAAGGTATAATATTTATATTTAAACATTTATAGTATCTAAAAATAATTAACGGCACTAGACTTGGTATAATGTTTTATTTTAAAATCTCGATAACGATATTATATATTTGAACCGTATACACGCTTTTAAAAATAATTTAACGTAATACGCTTTTCGACGCGTGAAACGGATGTAGCACCGTTACCGACATCGACTAAATAATGAAAACCATTATATATTTTTAACTCGTTATATATTTTAAACGAGTTAACGTTGTAACCGGATGCGAATTTATACCACATATAAGCGAAAAGAACAAAAAAAATTCTGAAGGTTATATACGCTGCTGCGTATATAAACTTGGTGGAAAATCTGATGCTTCATCCCCACCTAAATGACCCCAAAAACTCTGATGATTTATAGTTAATGTGGTGTGCAGATAGGAACACCCTTTAAAAAGGTTTTATAACAAGTGAAAAGAAATCCAAGTACTCGTTGGTCACATGTAATGCTTGTACGCAATGTCACTTGTATTAATTCGACCTAAATTAAACTTTTCGAACTTGTATTAATTCGACCTAAATTCGACCTAAGTTTTATAGCAATGTTTTTCTTCTTCATGTTAACCGTTACTTCATGATATTGACTTCTAAAATGTCATGATTTTCTCAAATTGTATCATTCACTTTAAGAATGTGCATCTAAGATTTCATTTAGTCTTTTGAAGACAGATAAAAGAATGTGTATTTATATATGTTTATAATATTGCTAGATTTTTTTTTTAAGTAAATAGAGTTTTGATCATAAATTTACGGGAATATGCAAGGGCAAAATTTCGGTCTTTATGTTTCTTGTCGGCCTATCATAAAGCTATGCTATCAAATTATAAAAACTTTTATTTTTGTATATTTCTTCAAGGGATTTTTACATATTTTCCCCTACTAAGCTGGCTTATAACGTATTTCCCCAAACTAAAAAAACAATTACATACTTCACCTCCCTAACCCATATATATTACATATTTCCCCTTTTCATTAAAATTACTTTTATAATGACTATTTTATCCTTAATAAACTATTAAATGAATATGTAAATATTTCTCATTTCTATATCATCAATTAATTACATTTTTTCCTAATTTATGTATATTTCTTCAATTCTTTTACTTGTTATTCTTGTCAAAAAGTACAAACAAAAAACCATAATACTCATAATAAAAGGCTTCTTTTTATAAATTTATATATAGTATTTATATATAAATTTATTTTGTTACACAGTGGGTGTTCTATACCTCGTAAAATAGTAATTTACTCTTTTGTTACAGACATGGTCGTAAAACTTCGTGACCCCTAAATTGTTTTCATTAATTTCATATATATTACTTTATTTTATTTTGCCACTTTTACTATTTTTCTAGATGTTATAAGACTTATAAAAAAATAAAAAACAAAATTAAATCGCTCATATACTGTAAAAGTTAATTCATTAATTAAATAAGTATTTTAAGTCCACTTAAAACGAACCAAAAATAATATATATTTTTAAATTTATATGCTCATGAAAACATCTGAAAATAATTTCAAAATTACATTAAAATTTGCAAAAAAAAAAAAAAATCATCCTTAATTTTAAAAGCTCTACATTATAGCCTTTTCATAATTACTCTCAGTTGTCTATATACAAATGTGAATACTGTAACCTAAGTTTGAATCCACAGTATTTAAATAAATAAGTTGAATGAATGTTTGAATTTGAATACATCAATTTGTATTATGAGTATTTTGGTTTGTTTGTATTCTCTGACAAGAGTAACAAGTAAAAGAATTAAATAAATACTATATAAACTGGGGAAATGTGTAATTGATTTATGATATTAGAAAAGGAGAAATATGTATATATTTATTTAATAATTCATTAAGGCTAAAATAGTCATTATAAGGGTAATTTTAATGAAAATGGCAAATATGTAATATATATGGGTTATGCAGGAAAAATATGTAATTGTTTTTTTTTAACGAAATACGTAATAAGTCAGCTTAGCAGGAAGGAATATTTAAAAAACTCTTTTTCAAAAGGCGAATGATAAGCCTATACACCACACAAAACAGATAAGCCTATCTACTCTTCCCTTACTGAAATAATAGATTCACTGGAAGAACCATAACCAACTCTTCACAACATCAGCACTTTCATCAACAATCTCACCACAATCAATGGCTGAAATCGTGGTGTCTTCTATCCTCTCTATGCTCTTTGAAAAACTGGCCTCTGCAGCTATGGAAACACTTGCTCCATACTTTGAAACTGATTATGATGTAGAGAAACTGAAAAGGTCATCACTCCAAATCCAAAGTCTGCTCGCTGATGCTTCTCAGAAGGAGACAACCAATCAGTTTGTGAAACGATGGCTCAATGATCTCCGACATTTAGCTTACGATGTAGAAGATGAACTCGACGAGCTAGCAACTGATGCTATGCATCGTGAGTGGACAGGCCAATCAGAAACCCACACCAGCAACGTAAGAAAGTTGTTCTCAAATCCTTTCTCTAAGCATTCATCATCTAGTAGGACGATGAAGGACAAGATATATGTTATTACCACCAAGTTACAAAAGCTACTAGAGGAGAAAGATGTTCTTGGCTTAGTTGTCAAAGAGGAAACTAGGTCAATAAATGTAAATAGAAGATTACAAACCTCTATGGTCGATGAATCTGGTATTTTTGGTCGACGAGTAGAGAAGGAGGCACTGGTCCACAAGTTATTGCGGGATGAAGTGTGTGGTCGAAACTTTAGCATTGTTCCCATAGTTGGTATGGGTGGGGTGGGAAAAACTACCCTAGCTAGACTTGCATATGACGAACAAGAAGTCACGGAACACTTCGAACTCAAGGCATGAGTTTGTGTTTCGGATGAGTTTGATGGCTTTGGTATAAGCAAAGTTATCTTTGAATCCGTGACAGATGTAAACAAGCAATTTGAAAATTTAAATCTGCTTCAACAAGCTCTTAGAGATCGCCTTAAGAGAAGAGATTTCTTTTGGTATTAGATGATGTATGGAGTGAAAGTTGTCAGGATTGGGATACACTGGTTGGCCCATTTTATGCATGTGCTCCTGGAAGTAAAATCATCATGACAACACGGAAGGATCATTTACTGAAAAAGTTGGGTTACCATAATCCAAACCTGTTACCTACCTTGTCACATGACGATGCTCTTTCTTTACTTGCCGGGTGTATCTAATTTTGATTCACATTTGTCACTCAAACCACATGGTGTAGCTATTATGAAAAAATGTGATGGATTGCCTTTGGCTTTGAAAGCAGTTGGAAGATTATTGAGCACAAAAATATATGATGTAAGGTATTGGAAGAAAGTATTAGATAGTGAGATATGGAGGTTACCCGTTAAAGGTGAAATCGTCCCAGCTCTTATACTTAGCTACCATGATCTTTCTACATGTTTGAAGCAGGTGTTTGCTTATTGTTCCTTGTTCCCCAAGGACTACTTGTTTGACAAGGAGGATGTAGTTGGATTATGGATGGCAGAAGGGTTCTTGCAGCAGTCAACTCCAAGCTACTCAATTGAAGAATGTTTGGGTCATGAATACTTTGATGAGTTGCTTTCAAGGTCATTTTTCCAACATGCACCTAATCATGAATCATTGTTTGTGATGCATGATCTAATGAATGACTTGGCAACATCTGTTGTTGCTGGTGAGTTTTTTTTACGGTTGGAGAATAATAACAAGGAAGAAGTGTTGGAAAAGTACCGTCAGATGTCATTTGTTTGTGAGGAATATGTAACTTACAAGAAGTTTGAAGAATTTAAAAGAGCTAAGAGTTTAAGAACTTTCATGGCAGTGTCTAGTGGGGTTGTTGAGGATTTCTACATATCAAATAAGATTTTGGTTGACTTACTTCCTAGGTTACCATTGTTAAGGGTTCTATGCTTGAGTGGTTCTCAAATAAGTGAGGTACCTGAGTCCGTTTGTAATTTGAAGCACTTGAGATATCTTAATCTATCTAAAACGAAAATCAAACAATTACCTGAAGGTGTTAGCAATCTCTATAATTTAGAGGCGTTGATATTATTTGGTTGTCATAGTTTACTTTTCTTTTGTTTGTAAAAATCCAGATTACTATATTATAATTCTTTTATAAATATTTTTGTTTTAACAAAACCATATAACATGTTAAAATTTGTCGATTTAACATATATCGAAGCAATATTGTTTATTACAACGACTTGTCAGTTTTACAAACTTTTATATCTAATCGTTATACAATATAGATTTAAAGGAAAAGCTAATACTTAGTGTTTTTTTATATTTGGAAAAGATAATAAAATTTACATGTGTAGAAAAAAAAATTCCAACCCTCCAGTTATAAAATTCTGGTTCCGCCACTGTCAAGGACTTAAAGAATCTATGTGGGAATATATCCATAGTGGGTTTGGAGAAAGTGCAGAATGCAATAGATGCACGGGGTGCGAACTTTTCACAAAAGAGGCTTAATGAGTTAGAGGTTGTATGGAGTGACGCCTCAGGAAAAGAAATGCTTGAAAAGGAGGTCCTTAATGAGCTGAAGCCTAGTAATGATTATCTAAAACAACTCAACATTGAGTCATATAATGGATTAGATTTTCCAAAATGGGTTGGGGATCCCTCGTTGCAACAACTGAAGCATGTGTCAATACGTGACTGTAAAAAATGTACATCTCTACCGCCTCTTGGGCAGCTACGATCACTTAAGGAGTTACTTATTGAAGGTCTGGACATGGTGAAAGTTGTGAGTTTGGAGTTACTTGGGACTTCTGGTGCATTTCTTTCACTTGAAATTCTACATGTAAAAAATATGGCTGGGTGTGAGAAATGGTCAACCAACAGTGGAGTTGTGTTTCCACTCCTACAAAAGCTTCATATAGAAGATTGTCCTAATTTGGTTGAAGTCACAATCGAAGAGCTACCTTCCTTGAATGTTCTAAGCTTATATGACTGTCCTAATTTGATTGAAGTCTCAGTTGAAGCACTACCTTCATTGAATGGTGAGAAGACTAGTTGAAATAGCTTTAGCAGTCACCGAGTTGAAAATAGAAGATTTCAGGGCTTGATGATGTGGTGTGGGGAGGTGTTATAAAGTATCTTGGGAGCGTTGAAGATTTATTCATAGAGAAGTGTAATGAAATAACATACTTGTGGGAATCAGTCGCAGTTGCGAGTAAGTTTCTTGTGAATATCACCTGAGAGTGCATAGGTATGATAATTTGGTGAGTTTAGGAGAGAAAGAAGAGGGGGATAACTGTAGGAGCAACCTTCTAACATCTCTTAAGAAGTTGTTCATATCTTTTTGTGAGATATCAAGTGTTGCAGTTGTCCATATAACATTGAGGAGTTGTTGATCTGGTGCTGTAGTTCAATTACTGATATCTCCTTACCACCGGGAGGGCAAAAGCTCAAGTCACTTAAGATTAATGGTTGTGAAAAACTAATGGAAAAGGAGTGGGGAGGACAAAAGATGCTTAACTATGTATTGATAAATTGTTTGCTAAATCAGAAATCAATCATTGAACTGAAGTACTTGGTTCACCTCACCACATTGACTATATCTAAATGTGAAACCCTTGAGTCATTTCCTGATAATGAGTTGGCCAATTTGACCTTATTGAAGAAACTGTACATAGTAGATAGTCAGAGTATGGATGCTTCTTTTCCTCGTGGGATTTGGCCTCCTAATCTGAGTTCCCTAGACATAGGGAAGTTGAAGAAGCCCATTGTAGAGTGGAGCCCACAAAATTTTCCAACTTCACTTGTGGAAATATCCTTTTACGGTGGTGGCGATGGAGTGAGTAGTTGTAGTCAGCTTTCTCTAATTCTTCCTTCATCTCTTACTTCTCTTCAAATAAATCATTTTGAGAAATTGGAATCAGTTTCAATGGGACTCCAACATCTCGCTTCCCTCCAACGTCTGAAGTTTTCGGGCTGCCATAATCTGAATGAAGTATCCCGTTTGCAGGACCTCACCTCCCTCCGACGTCTCTCTTTTCATCATTGCCCTTGTTTGAAGGAATTGTCCCATCCCCAACCCTACACCTCCCTCCAACATCTCTCTTTTTCCTATTGTCCAAACATGATGGATCTACCAGAAATGATGTTGCCCTCGCTTTTGAGTTTACAAATAGAATGGTGCCCAAAACTGGAAGAAAGATGGAGTGAAGGTGGCAGGCATTGGTCCCTCATCTCCCACATCCCCTGTATTGACATTAGTTGATCATGAAGTCAATACGAAGGTCTCTCTCTCTCTCTCTCTCTTTAATGATTTGAAATTAAATAACTTATATTTTGCTTTGTTTTATTCGTTTTCAAACAAACAGTTTCATATTTGATCTCAATATATGGTTGTTAACATTTACATGAACATGCTTTTTTTATTAAAAAAGTTATCAGTTTTGATACAGTTGGTTTTTTTTTACTATATCATGTCTTGCTGATCAAATTCACAAGGCTTGAAAATATTTTTATTTCCACTTTGTAACTAATATCTGTATCAATAAGTTGAGACCTTGTTTATTGAATTTGTGTTGATTTGTTTCAGGGAAAACTTGTTAATGAAGGTAGTTGAGGTGATGTTGCGGTGAAATGAAATCTTGGAGGGCTGCAGTGTTGTTGCTGTAAAGTGCAAGGATTAAAGTTGAACTTATTGTAATTTAGTAATGATGTGTACTACAAGTTCCCGAATCTGCTGATAACTATCAAAATCATCTAATGCAGTAAGAGCTAACTATCAGTATATCTCAAATTAAAAGTTGTTACTATTCCCTTCGGTAACCATACATGAATTTAAAGTTGTTTGATGCTTTCCCTTTCATTCTTTGTGTGCTACAAGTTTTGATATTTTAAGTTTTTTGCACCTTACATATGAAAAATTACTTCACTTTTTGTCTCCTCCAAAAAGGTTGCATAAATGGGAAAGACACTATTGTGTGGCACCCATAGAATTTATGTATAAATTGGTTATCCCATAGAATTTATGTTTTTTTCCCAAGAGAAAAAAGATGATTGTATATGCTAATCAATAATCCAGCATTGTATGCAATCAAAAGTTTTCCTCTCTTTTATAATGCAATTCCAAACACCCCTAAAAGTTGCTTCCTTGTCTTGTAAAGCATGAAATCCGAAATCTACCTTACAAGCTTATAATAACACAACAAAACAGTAATAATGTTGACCAGAAGTTGAGAAATAAATAGACGGCAGAATTTTGAGAAAGAGCAGGGGCGGAACTAGAGGGGGGTCAAGAGGGTCAACTGACCCTCCGATCACTGGAAATTTTTTAATTTTTGTATATAAAATCAGATTTTTAAGGAAACAAACATAAAATGGACCCCCTAATTATAAAATGCAAAGAAAATAAGCTTATGATGACCCCCCGACTAAAATGTTCTAGTTCCGCCACTGAGAAAGATCACCATGAAAACATCAAGACAAAGATGTTAGATGTACATAACTTACATCTTACTACTTTGTTATCCATACAAACAACAAGAAAAGAACAAAAAAAGATGATAGCAAATGTTAGCCGGTTTGGTTTCACCAAATCTAATAACAGTAAGTAGCAACTCGTCGGATGGTTTAACTTTGGCATACATGATTGAAAACAGAAGCCCATTCCTGCTTAGGGGCGAGAGGTAGATTCTTATCACCTATGCTAGGAGTCCATACATCCTCACTTGCATAGGTCAGGCGCCAACTAACTTTTTCCGGTGGACTTTTGAAATCAAATGTGAAAGCAGCATGGACTTTTTTTCTTGCAGTAGTCTTCTTTTTACTTCGAGGCGCAGAACCCTCAGAGGTCTAAAAACAACAGCATTGCGTATAAAATTAACGAACTCAAAGTGAATGATGTAAAGATTACAAAATGGCAAATAAAAGTGACTACTTTAAGTCAAATTCTACTAGTCTACTACAACTCGGGAATTAAGGGCTTATGTTATATATTTATTAGAAAAGAAGCAATTTTATATATAATACCCATTTGAACACTAAAAATATCATATTTATCTATACCATAGTACACAGTGGCGAAGCTTGCCACTCGGGGGCGAAAAAGTATATACTCAAAAATTTCTATACAAAAACTATATATATAACACTACTGATAGTACATAAATTTTAACCAGTTATTCATAATAGTGAATATATGAAAGATAACATCACGTGTTGAGCTGATTTGTAATAATAACGATGTTTTCCTATTTGGAAGGGCAAGTATCACAAAAAGAAGCAATTTTATACGTACCCATTAAACACTCCTAGAGAATGGGCAAATATAACTTTTTTAGTGTTTCGAAAGGACAAGCATGATAAAATAAAATTGTGAAGACTATATATGAGATTTAAAACTTTTAAAACAATGTATATGATACTAATCCCAATAAAAGGGGCCAGGGAGTCAATTACCCATATAACCCTTAACTACTAGAACATGTCAGTAGTTCAATTATAATACTGTGGGGTATGATGGGACGTGAGTTTGAGGCATGAGTCGATATGTGGATTAGGTGAGTGTCTTTGGGCTGACCCACATGAAAGACGGTATGGTGGGACGGAGGTTAGAGGCGTGGCCAGCCCAAACCTTTTTTTATTTTTTTAATATAATAGTAAGTAAATTTTATTTAAAAATAAAAAAACAAAAAAAATTACCTTAACAAAATTACCTTTAAAAATTTACATTAATTTCCTACAATTAATAAAAATTAATTAACAAATAACCTAAAATTAATAGAAATTTCCTATTGCTTAGCATATTTTTTCTTTATTTCTTCTTTCGTCTCCAACATTAGTTCGAGTTCCTCACCTGATAGGCCATCGGGGGACTGGGCTAGAAATTTCATATATTCTCGTCTTTGTTTTAAGGCATCCCTTGCTTCTTTGCTCTTCCTAGCTTCTGTCCGTTGTTGGTATACGTTAAATGTATCTAGCTTGCTTGCAATGTCTTCCAACTGATCGCTGTATACACCCCTATGTAAGCCTGAACTCCCAATTGAAGCCGATGGGGTACCCGATCTTGATTTTTGAGCGCGCTTTTGGAGGCGTCTCTTCCGAGTTTCGTCCGGCTAGGCGACACATCCAAGTCTTCGAAGTTAAGATCAAGCTCTCGGTCTCATGCATCTGATTGCATTTGGGACGAGGGTGTCCTCGCCCTTTTGGACGACGTTGTAGTTTCGCTACCAGTAGGGATATTCGCCCATTTGGGATGGAACTTACAAATATCCCATAAATGTATGAAGTTGAAGTCATGAGCCACATTATTTTTGAATGAAACCAATGCATTCGTAACAAAGTCGGCGTCATTTTCACCGCTTTTTGGGTTTTGCTTTGCATGATGGTAATAACCACTAAATTTGGTTATTTGACCACTAATCTCGGATCACTTCGAAGAAAGGCTATCGTTTTCACGATAAAGCTCCGTTTCCATTTCTTTGTGGAATGCTTTATTTACCGCGTCCCATAGCTGGATTCTATGTTGGGAGTTTCCTATTCATAAAAAATTAATATATTAGAATCATTTAATATATTACAAGTAAAGGCTACAAAATTATAAAAAATACCAATAGCTGGATTAGTTGATTTCTCAACCCAAGCTCTCGTCAATGCGACTTCTTCTTAAAGGACCCATTTTTGCTGTTTTCGTTTGCCGCTTTCAAGTGCTTTTTCGGCCTCGGTTTTTTTCTTGTGGCTTCTCTTCTTGGGTTTGGTTGCTGAAGAACCCTCCAATGGGGGTTGAGTTTCCGGAACGGTTTCGTTTTGGGAAAGGTTTATGAAGTTTTGTTGAATCGGGCTTGGTATAGAGTCGTTAGTGTGAGGAAAATTAGTGTACAGACGATTCGCGATACATGATGCGTAACCAGCCACTTCTGGCATCGAAGATTGTATTAAAAAGGGAGGCATTTGATGATTGGATGGTGGGCTAGGTGTAGGCGTTTCGTGGAATCCCCACGGATTGTTCGGATCATAACCACGATTGTGAGGATTCATTTTTCGTATCGTTTCGAATAATATAGATAGAGATGAGTATAGAAAAGGTGGAGTAGATTTGGTTAAAAAATTGGATGGTTGGGTTAGTATTTATAGTAAAACAAAACTTTTTTTTAAAATTTTCACATATAGTCGTTGGGCAACGGCTAGCCCAACAGCTAGTTAAGCTTGGCCAATCAAATTCCGCCATGTCACTCGGATAGCCCCGCCCAACGCCCGGCCTAAATCCCCTGCTCAAGGGGCCACGCCAAATCTCAAGCCCACCCGGGGTGGTGAAGCGGGCGTTTCTACCCAACCCAAGCCCAAACCCCCGCCCCATACCCCATAGCTTAAACTGTAATACAAGACCTTAAATGTGATTTTGAAAGTAAGAGAAAAGATTAAATACAAGGACTTTAATTGTAAGAAGGGTAAAAAAGATTATACTCTAATGTGAACACAACCAAAAATACTTAAAAAAAACTAAAAAACACACAAATATATTTTTTTTCAATATTCTTTTAAAATAATCGCTACTTTTTCGTCATTAAAAAACTTATTATTATTATTTTTTTAATGACGAAAAAGTAGCGCTTTTTTATAAATAATATTAAAACAATTGTGTGTTTTTTAGATTTTTAAAGTTTTTTGGGGCTTTAGTTTTTAGTTTTTAGCATTTAGCTTGGGTTGGGGTGGGGGGTTAGGTTTTTGGGGGGTGGAGGGGTTAGGTTTTTTTTAAAGTTTTTTTTTAGGGGGGGGGGGGGGGGTAGGGGGTTAGGTTTTGGGGGGTTTTTCGGTAAGGTGTATATATATATATAGGGTTATGATCATGTGAGAAACACTAGGCTAATTGAGAAACTTGAGAAACATTCTGGACCACACATTTTCTCAAAGCTTTTCGTAATATACATATATGTATAGTTTAAAATTGACTATATACATATGTGTATAAGTCAATAATATATATATATATATATATATATATATTTAGTCAAGTTTAAACTATACATATGCGTATATTACGAAAAGCTTAGGGAGATGTGTGGTCCAGATTGCTTCTCAAGTTTCTCAAATAGTGTGGACTTCTCTTAGGATCCCTAACCATGAGAACAAATCTCAGCCACTCATTTATGTCCCTTGTGTTTTAATAAAAAAAGGGTAAATTGATAATTATACAATTCTCTATTCTATTAAACTCAATGTTTCAGTCTTTTGATTTCTTCAACGATTTTAGGGCTTATAAAATCGATTTTAGGGCTTGTAAAATCTTTAATTTGTTATGATCATCAATTTCTAAGTGATTTGCAAGTATCAATTCAAGTTTTCAGTTATTGTTAATTCAATTTTGATCTTCAATTTGTTGAATTTGTTACATTTTAATTTTGATTTTCAATGATCATTGATTTTGTTTCATATAGTCCACGATTTCAGTTTGAATCTGTGTATTTTATATGTACTTTTTTTATTCACCGAATGGCACATGTGTAACTGCTAATGGCTTGCATTCCATCCTGTTCAGATACACATGTTGTTCTATTTTATGTGTTATTGATGTTAAGAGTTTTTTGTATCATCCTATTCAGCTTTACACATGTGTAAGTGTTCATTGAGACTTTTTTGTTTATGATTTACATACGTTCAGGGTGTTACACATGTGTAAATATTGTTCCCTTTCAGTTATTTATTCCTGTTTTATACATTTTCAGTTGATATACACATGTGTAAACAATTCCTTATCACTAATTTGGTTATGTTTTGCCTATTTTAGCTTAACTACACGTGTGTGTCAGGATCTAAGTTTAAATCACTTGTAGTTTTTGTTTCTAAAATGGAAAATGGATTGAATTAGAAAGATATGCAGCGGAATTAATGGAAAACTTTTACTGCAAGCAATTGGTCGTTTGTTTTCATCACCATCATGCTTTCAAGTTGGTAAACTTTGCATGTGATTCACAAACTCCCCCTTAGTCAATTACAATCGTTTGATAGTAAGAAATGACGAAGATAACGTGCGAAATGATCTTTTTCAGGAAGACAAATTAACTTTTACATTCGTTCACCTATTTATACTAACTATCTAACCACTGAGCATCTTTTGTGACGTCATGGTTGATAGTGACTATTAACAAAATGTAACTAGCTAAAACACTACTCTAATACTACTATCAGTGCATAGCACTGTTACATTGAATAAAGAAAAACTAACTAAGCTCTGTTCTCTATCCTCTGATTTTGATTCTTCTATTAGACCTTTGCTTCTTGAACTATTAGATGATAGGAACAGATGTTTAGGGAAAGCAGTGTAAAGATACATCAGAGGTTGTAACCTCTGATGGTTGAACCAAAGCTCAGATAATGTATTTGGCTTTGTTATCATCTGTTCCTTTGTTAGGGTTCGATCCCAGCAATCTTCCCCTGGAACAAATGATGCCAAAATACTTATTTATTCTTGGTTTTTATTCCTCAACAAAAGTTCTCTGATTTGGCCTTTAAATTGTAATTCAAATTTCAAAGAAACTTCATCATCATCATCCTTTTCGAGTGTCAGATCCAAAAGATCTTGAAGGTATTCTGCATTTAGCTCATATGCAACCTCCATGCTCATCTTGACAGCATCACCATTAGACTTGAGCAATGTTAATTCGTGGGAGCCTTTTTCGACTTTCCACTTTAGAATTTTTGGGTCTTCTGGCTTTCTAGGATGATTCTTATTGGTTGAGGTTTGAAGAGCTTGTTGTTGAACTATCTCTGTCAAATCTGATCTGAGCTTTTCACTAGCTTCATATGTGTGATAGTCAACCATATTTTTGATTCCCTCTTGGATGTGTTAAAACACTCTCTTGTCTTCTTCATCCATCTTTTCTTGCCTTTTTATTTGATTGAAAGCAAGGTTGGAGGGAACAGATGATGAGATAGACTTTTTGGAGTGTTGAGCTTTATGAACATCATTTGCTAGAGGGTAAATTGGTTTAGGAGGCATGCTTGGATCTTTCTTCCTCCTCTCTTCTAGCATCTTATACGTATCAATCACCCTAGCTTCTCCCCACCTTATCACTTGATTTCTTGAACCATAGTGATTCTGTATCAATTCTTCTTTCATCCTCTTAAGCTTTAAGGCTCTTTCAGGCATGTCTTTCTTATGTTTTTCCCAGTTAGGAGGAGTTGGCTTCTTGAGAGGGTCTTTCAACATTTCTTGCATTCTCTTAATTTCTTCTCTCAGCTCATCTATACTCCAATCCTTGAACTGTGCCTTTGTTGCCTTATATTGTTTGTTCTTCATGATGTGTTTAATGAGTTCACCTTTAAGAAATTGATCTTCCCTTTCTGACAGCTTGTTGCTCAGATCTTTGACAAATTTTTGAAATGCTCTGGCTTTGCCTAGCTGAAAGGACATGCTGGTTTGTATCTCTCTATCACTTTTATCAGCAGCGTCTTTTTTGGCTATATCCTCTGCTTGTTTCAATTTGAGTTCCAGATATTCATCAACATTTGCAGGTCTTGGATAACCATCAAGAGATAATATAGTTCTTTTGTCAGGGTCTTCTTCATAATAGAAGCTTAGACTTTCTTCCCTGAAAGCTGGTAAATCAAGAGGATATTTCTTTGCTGCAGGAATGACTGTAAGGGAATCAGTGATTGGATTTGAGGATGGTGGACACATTGATGTGGAGATCAGTGGTTGTGATGATAAAGGAGTAGGAGCAGGAAGGATCTCTTCTTCATTTACAACTTTTGTTGTCCTTCTCCTCTTGAATTTTACTTCTGGTGATGATGGATGAGTTGTAATCATGGTTGGTGTTTGTAAAGGTTGGGTGGATGTATTTAATATGACCATGGTAGTGAATGGGTTTGCATCTGCTGCAACCTCTGCTGTGCCAACAGATGTTAGCACAACGCTTGTTGTAACATCTGCTGTGGTGGAAATGGGTATGGAAGTTGACGAAGGTGTGCTTGATTTTTGGAGAGCAAAGGTTTTAATGGTTGGATTTATAGCAGGCTCAGTTTTGGAAGGTATGGATGTTGGTTGCCTTACTTGTCTAGCAGGTCTCCTCTTTGTTGAGGTACCAACCTCTTCCTTTTCTTTTTGTTGCTTAATCTTTTGCTCAACCAATACCTTTCCATCAAGATACACTTTTCGTTTCTGCTTCTCATTTTCCCTGGCCAAGATATCATCTGTTAAATCCTTTTTCTTTGAAATTTGACCTGGGAATATCCACTGTTGGTCTTGCCATCTGATCATCAATTTTAAGCTTCTTCTGATCCAAAGGTTTCTCCCCCTTTTTGGTATCATCTTCAGTATTTACAAAAATAACTATGGGTGGAGCAGTACCAATGGTTAGGAGAAGTTGAGCTTTTATAGCTTTAATATCTGCCCTGGTATCCATGAATCTTGCTTCAACCATGTTTCTTACTTCCTGCATTTGATGTTTATGTTGTTGATCGGAGAAGTGCTTTTGTTGCTGAAACAGAGGGTCTAGGGCTTGTTGCAGATCAGCAGTGGTTAAGACAGAGGGTTGGCTCTTTATAGCTAACAACTGTTGCACAAGATTTTTGATCTCACCAACAGAAGTTTCAAGTGTTGATATTCTCTCCGTCAATTCTTTGTATTTTAGTTCATCACCTAATTTAATAGGATCATCTGAACTCCTACCTGAGGTGGTAGTTGTATCTAGGGGATCATTAGCATGTGGCTTAACACTAGCTTCACCCTTAGATGCCCGTTGTTCTTGGTTCTGGGGACTTCCCACTACATCAGAGGTTACCTTGGTAGCCTCAGCAGTGGTTGCCTTCAACAGAGACATAGAAATGTAACCACTGTCCAAAGGAAAACTAGGTAGTTTTGCAATTGTAGTGGCTGCTCTAGTTGAACTATCACCAAGGGTTACATGTAACCCAAGGGATGTAGCCTCTTCATTTGCTGATGGGCTAGCAAAGAATAAAGAATCAGACCCAGCATCATGTTGAAGTATATTCTCATTGATAGGTTGGTGAGAAGTGCTGGATAATGTTTGATCTAATTCTATTGCATTCAGCAAGAGTATAAAGGTTTGTGGAAGTGATTTTATTGGAGAGAGGATAGGTGCAGAAAGAGACATTGCCCTGGGAGATGGGCTGTAGAAGATAGAACCAAGTAGTCCTAGAGCTTCATAAATTTTGGTGTCCCTGTGTTTACAACCTGACCCTTTTTGGGGATGCAGGAGGAGTTTCATAGCCAGGTTGGATCTTTAAACCATCTGTTGTGAAGAAATTAAGCAGCAGGGGTTTTGTAAACTTTGGTGGGTCACGGGGTTAACCTCTGGGATCTATCTTCTAGAGGCCCCTTTTTGGGTTTGGGGGGTTTTTTATGGATATCTTTGTTGGTTTTTTTTTTTGGTGATTTTAGGTTGGGTTTTAGGGGCAGGGATGAAATCTCTGATCACCTAGAGCAGGGGCTCAATAGGGGAGGAAGAGATTGAAATTTTGTTCTTGAAAAATTGGCTCACCCTCCTCTACTTCTTTTTGGAAGTTTTTTAAAGATTTGTTATCGTGAAAAAGTTAAAGAGTTAGGCACCCAGGTTTTGGAACTACACCTTTTTTACTTGCTTCAGATTGATCTGACTTGCAAAAAAAAATGCTCAAGGGAAACGAGGAAAGATCAAGAAAGCTTTTCCTTTTTTAAATATTTTTAAAATTATTGATTAAAATCATTTTAACAAAACCTGGGAATAGTTTAAAAATTTATGCAGTAAAATTGCAAATCCCAGATATTGCATGTTAAAGGAATTTCATTGAAAACAGTAGATTTCGAGAGAGACATGTTAAAAGGTATTTGGGAAAAAAAATTTCAATTTTCTGCTGGAAAATGGGGGTTTTAAAAATTGTCATTTCCTTTCAAATGGGCCCGGGGTAACCCCTTTCCCCTTTGCTTGCATCTCTCTTAAAGAAAAGGACACATGATGTTTCATATCAAAATTTTGTTTAAAAACTTGAGAGATCGATTGGGGTGTTTTGCATAGGAGTACCCCCAAACCCTTTTAGATTATTGCATAAGGAACATCATTTGCGGATGTTTTTTACCTTTGCATTTTTAAACCCGAAATTTTTGAAAAGAATCGATTGTAAATCTTGGTCTTGGCTTCCAGCATGTGTTTAAATTTTTACTCTTAGAATCCCAATCATTGTATGGTATCTTGGGGTTGACATCGGTTTCTTCTAAGATTGCAGTGTAATTGTGTTTGGGGGTTTTTATGATTAAGACGAATGGTGGTAAATTTTTGCTTTGATT
>CAMTDV010000018.1:7052025-7194523 GCA_947069175.1 Scalesia atractyloides | reverse complement strand
ACTTGACAGGTTGTGTGAGTGATAGAAAACCAGCAAAAAGCCAAATGTTTTAGGATTGGCTTATGGGTGAGCACTCCCTCATTGATGTTGCCAATAACTTGATCCACAAGATGGCTTTTGAGGAAAATCAATTCACCTTGATATGGAACAATTGCATTCTGAGGTGAAGCTTGTAGATGTGTATCATCTGAGCTATCATCTGTTGGTGAATTTGATGGTCCAGCCTCTGATTAGAATGGTGGTGGAGGAATTGGTGGAATGAATGTGAAAGTGGGTTGACTTTTGTCCATTTGTTGTGGACTTTTATCAACAGATGTTTGGTTGTGAGAGCTGGCAGAGGTTTGAGTATTAACCACTGTTGCCTGGCAGAGCTTTCACCATTGCTACTAACATCTACTCCTCTGCCTGAAGGATAGATTTTGAAATTTGGAAGAATGCAATCATATCCTTGCTCTTGACTTGATGACTGTGGGGTACCTGCATGGTTAGTCTTGACAGACACATCTTCAAATGTAAATTTGGATAAGTCAAACAGGTCAGCAGGATTTGCTGGGATTTTCAAAGATGAAAGTTCATTGAACTTTACATTCAGAGTTTCTTCAACACACTTTGTCCTAGAGTTAAAAACTCTATAGGCTTTGGCAGTGGTTGAGTATCCCAGAAAATAACCACAATCAACTTTGGCTGCAAACTTGGATATTGAATCCTTTAAGTTTAAAATGAAGCATGGGCAGCCAAAGACTTTAAAATAAGAGATCAGAGGTTTGATTTTATAAAGCAATTCATAAGCAGTCTTTTGATGCCAGGGTTTATCAAAACGCTGTTCTGAACATAGAAAGCAGTGTTTACAGCCTCTGCCCAGAAAGTCAAGGGTAAACCAGAGTCTGCTAGCATAGTTCTTGCTGATTCAATCAAAGTTCTGTTTTTCTTTCAACAACCCATTTTATTCTGGAGTTCTAGGGATGCTATATTGCCTAACAATCCCTTTTAACTCACAGAAGGCATCCAACTCTTTGTTCCTAAACTCTGTCACATTGTCACTCCTAAAGATTTTTACGGGGAGGTCAAATTGCTTTTCAACTTGTTTAACAAAGTTTTGTAAAATGTTTGTCGTTTCATCTTTAGAGTGTAAAAAGAAAGTCCATGTGAACCTAGAAAAATCATCAAGTATCACCAGGCAATACCTTTTGTGTTTTAAGCTCATGATTTTCACAGGTCCAAACAAGTCCATATGAAGTAATTGTAAGCACTTGTTTTGAACTCTTCAATTGACTTGGAAGAACTTTTATGTGTTTGCCTTTTAAACATGAAACACAATGTTCTTCACAAGTAAATTGTTTGTGAGGCAAACCCCTAACAAGACTTTGTTTTGAGAGAGTGGTGATGGTTTTTAGATTTGTGTAACCTAGTCTTTTATGTCATAATTCTGTTTCTTTGCTTGAAGCAACTGAGAACAAACATGCATTTGACATAGGATTATCTTTTACCATGTCTACCACATACACATTTCCTACCCTATTAGCAGTAAGTTGTGCTTTGCTCTCAGCAATTATTTGATTAATCTTTTTAACAACCTCTGGGCCTACTATCTGACAAGTTTCTTTTGTGAAGAAGGATCCATAACCCTTATCACTCATTTGTGAGACACTCAGAAGGTTGAATTTTAGATTATCAATGAGATTCACATTTTCAAACTTGAGTTTTCCAGCTGAGACACATCCTGACCCTAACACCTTCCCTTTTGAATTATTTCCAAAGGATATGTCACCCCCTTCATGAGCTTTAAAATCTCCGAGCAGGGCTTTACATCCTGTCATGTGCTTGGAGCCCCCACTATCTACATACCAAAGACTGTCAAGGCAAGTAGAAGCTCACTACACATGTTTTGAAATAATTAGTTTAGGTGAGTTTCCAAAGCCAGAATGGCTTTGGATGGGGTGTTAGATGATTCAGACTAAAGTTCACATGAATGAGCAGTGGTTAGATCAGGTTTTTGTAACCACTGCTGTGAGCCACTTCCTATCAACTATTGGTAACCATGAGGATGCCTATTTACCTTTGGCTTAGAAGATCTTTTGTAAGTATCATAAACCATTGGCACCTTTTGATAACTAGGCTGGTTTTTACCTTTTGGAAACTTGTTTGATGGAGGTGCATCTGTCACTTGAATTTCTCTGTGAACAGAGGTTTGATTTAAAGCTTTTGTGACAGATGTTTCAATTGATTCAAATTTTTGTTTGTTTTCAGAAAAACTTGCATTTTCTCTTTCAAGTGCTTTTGCTCTAATCTCCTTTACCTTTTGATGATAGGTTCTGAGATAGGCACACTCTTTGGTCATGTGATTTGTTTTGTTGTAGATGGTGCATCTAGGAGATTTGGGTATAACACATGTTTTGTTTATGTCATAGGCTTTTAAAAGGAAACAATCTGCAGGCACATGACTTCGTTTTTCACAAAATTCATAAAACAAGTATTTAACCTTTTCTTTCTTTTTCCTATCAGACTTTTTGAGAGCAGTGAGTGTAACCTCTGCTGGCAAGTCTTTGATAGGGATCACTAGTGCTTTTGGTGCTTTTATACCATCAGTGGTTGAAAAGTCCATTGGCTTGAATTTTTCCAAAATATCACATTCATCTGACCAGGTTGGTTTAAACTGATATTTTTCAATTTCTTTATCTTTTGCTAAAACCTCTGGTTTTTCAAGAATGATTTTGTCTCCATTTTTATCTGTGATTTTAATTTCTTCACCAGCCAAGTTTGTTGGGACTATTTCAACTGTCTCAGAATCAATTTTTACAACATTTTCACAAATCTGGTCATAGTCTCTAAAGCCTACCCCAAACTTTATTTGCTCTTGATTTGAGCATCAAGCATAAGACTTTACAAGACTCTACCCATTTTTCACAAATGATATGGTAGTTTCAAGCTCCTTTTTGCAAACTTGGTATTTTTCTACCATAGTTTGGAGCTGGTCTTTGGTTATGCTTGATTCATGCCTTAGGCTACTCATTTCAGAATCTTTTTCACTTAACTTTGTTTTCAACTCTTTAACAAGTTTTTCAAAATTAAGTTCATCTTCTAAAATTTTGTTTCTTAGGTTTTCATTCACCTGTTTTATGTTTGCAAAAGCAATAATGCATTTGTCAGAACATAGATCTTTAAGGATCTGAGGTGATACCTTCGAAGCAGCCATAAGAGCACAATCACACTCTTCTTCCTCACACACCTGCTCATCCCATGGGTCAGATAGAGGGTCTTTTTCAACATCAACATCATTCACTTCAACCACTGGTGTAACCTCTGGTATAACCACTGCTTCACAACAATCAACCACAACAGACCTTAACTCCTTTTCCCACAAATTCATCGCCCTCAACAATGGTCTCCAAAGCCATTAAACATATATTTTCATTTTCAAAATCATTTTTGGCTATAAGAGAAAAGTTTTCCTCAGTTAAATCCTCAGGCAAACTACTCCAATCAACAAAACCTTGTGTGAAAAAGCTTGTTGATTAACCTCTGCTGGTGTAACAGTGGTTTGAGTAGGTTGAGTAACTTGTGGCATTTGCTGCACATGTACTTGAGGTGGTGCTTAGACATATTGAATTTGTGGTGCAGGTACTTGGACATAATGGACAGGAACTGTAGCAACAGGATGTTCAAAATGTGCAGTGTTTTGCATTTGAGGTGCAGGAGTATATTGGGAATAATGGACAGTGCTTTGGGAATTGTTGCCAGGATGTGTTACAATTGGTCCTGCAGATTGTGATATGCATTCTCTGTCAAAGTGACCCATCTTGTTACATTTGTAACACTTGATTTTAGACTTATCAAACCCAACTTTCAACCCCCCATGCAATCCTGGAAATCTCCTACCAGTTCTTTTGTAGAATTTACTTGCTCTAACACTTAAAAGTACCAGCTGATGCAAAATGTCCATTTCTTCAAGGTCAGTGGGTTCAAAGTGTTGTAAATCATTCATTTCAAAAGACAAATTGTCAGAGGTCTGGCTTTCACTATTTGCAGCAAAGGCAAAATTGGGTGTACTAGGATCAGAGTTGAAATTGTTTCCAGATGTTATGTCATGTAATGATCATAAGTCTGATCATTTCCACAGCTAGACCGATCCTCATGACTATATAAAGCAGTGTTTCCCAAGGTATAGTCATCAGTCATTTTCCCTGACTCTTGCAACTTCTTTTTCTGGTTCAACTCTCTCTCATAAGTGAGGAGTCATCCATGAAGTTGTGTCAAGGTCATTTCCTTGTAACCAACAGCTGTTCTAGTGACATAAGCTACAGTCTCCCATTTCTCAGGTAAATATCTCAAGAAACGACTATTGCCAGTCGAATTTGGAAATTCCACATTTACCAATTTGAGCTCACTGATGAGACAGCTATATCGTTCGAATTGTTGTGTTAATGAATCACCCTTAACGTGGCAAAATGTTTCGTACTGTTGATTTAAAACCTCTCTATTATTCTCGATCACCACTTCAGTACTACTGAACTGCTCTTTAAGAGCATCCCATAACTCTTTAGCACTATTACAATGAAGTAATCCCGCATAAATCTCATTGGGCAAAGCCGAAGAAATGATGCTAAAGGCCTTACCATCCAATTCGATTTTGAGGAAATCCTGTTCGGAGTAATTTTTGAGTTTCTTAGGGACGTGAGTGTGGGGATCCTCTGTACTTGGAACCATGGGGACATGCGGTTCAAATACAATGGATCTCTAACATCTGGTGTTCTGTTGGGTGAGAATATGACCCATCCTATGTTGCCAAATAAAATATTCATTTCGTTTCAACATAGGTGGTTTGAACATGGATCCAATATTGGATTCCGGTGTGTTTTGTGCCATTTCTCTTGTTTACAACAGATTTGTGTTTTAAAAACTTTTGTAGCAATAAAACTTTGTATTCAAGTAAAGCTATCAAACGAATTAGCACAAAGAGCTGATCTATTCAAATCAATTTGACTGTTAAATCAAAATTGATTGACCAAGCTCTGATACCAATTGTCAGGATCTAAGTTTAAATCACTTGTAGTTTTTGTTTCTAAGAATGGAAAATGGATTGAATTAGAAAGATATGCAGCGGAATTAAAGGAAAACTTTTACTACAAGCAATTGGTCATTTGTTTTCATCACCATCATGCTTTCAAGTTGGTAAACTTTGCATGTGATTCACAAACTCCCCCTTAGCCAATTACAATCGTTTGATAGTAAGAAATGAAGAAGATAACGTGCGAAATGATCTTTTTCAGGAAGACAAATTAACTGTTACATTCGTTTACCTATTTATACTAACTATTTAACATGAGCATCTTTTGTGACATCATGGTTGATAGTGACTGCTAACAAAATGTAACTAACTAAAACACTGCTCTAATACTACTATCAGTGCATAGCACTGTTACATTGGATAAAGAAAAACTATACTAAGCTCTGTTCTCTATCCTCTGATCTTGATTCTTCTGTCAAACCTTTGCTTCTTGAACTATCAGATGATAGGAATAGATGTTTAGGGAAAGCAATGTAAAGATACATTAGAGGTTGTAACCTCTGATGGTTGAACCAAAGCTCGGATAGTGTATTTGGCTTTGTTATCATCTATTCCTTTGTTAGGGTTCGATCCCAACAGTGTGTAAACTATTTCGTGGTCACTTAATAGTTTATGTTTTACACATTTTCAGCTCATTTACACACGTGTAAATTGTTACTTGTCAATTAATTGTTTCTATTTTACACATGTGCAGCTCATTTACACGTGTGTAAACAGGGTATTATCTTATGTAAAAGGTGACGGCACCCCTTGTTTAACCAATCTTTCTCTATAGGTTACAACGAGCAAATATGCAACATTTCCGCGGCCACTTGTTAAACAAACAACAGTATTTCTACAACCACATGTCCGACTAAGATCCAACGCCTGCAGTCTCGTCCTGCCCAAACTAGTTTTAGAACATGTTTGATCTAAACCCATTACCAGCCCACTCTGATCTATTTTACTCGGTATGTGTCTACACAAGAACCCATAAGGTAAATAATCATCCTAAATTACAAAAATGCCAACAACAACGGTTCTAATTCATGCACTTGTGTGTTGTTATTTTGTTTTTTGTATTTAGGGATTTCCATGCTATATCAACGAAAGGGGATAAGATTTTTGTGGCTTTGATGATTGGTTTGGTTGTGCTTGCAAATGTAGTTGCTATATACAGTGATGCATATGCATTTTTCAAGAGAAACTCGTCTCCTCGTGCTTGAGTTTTATGGCGCCGATGGAGCCAAACTTTGTATAAAATGATTGTTTATTCAAACCTGTTTTGTTAAGTGTGAGAGAATTTGCTTCAGCATGATGTTTGTAATATATGGTTGTACTAAAGAATCACATTGTTGTTGAATTCATAGGCTTGCACGTTGGCGTGCAATGAGAATACCCGTTTTTGAATGATCCGTTACTCTGTACCGAGTCTTTTCCAAAGCGAGTCAACAAAACCATCAACTTTTTGGAAAACATACCTCCCACACCAATACAATCGCATAATACATGGATTAAATTGAAAGCCATTCGACCCAAACAAACACAAAGATAAAAAGAATATCAGTCTTACCAAATGTCAACATTAATGATTAGAATTACAAAAGTTTTTTAAATTCCAAACAAACGCAACCAAAGAAACATGTTCAGTATGCACGGTAACATAAAAAACAAAATTCATACTTCAAAATATCAACTAATTTTCTGGATCATAAATTCTCTGTGAATATTTGCTTTCGAAAGCAAAATCTTCACAACATATTTCTGTCTAAGGAAGCTCAATTGTCCGTTTTGTTTCTTGCTTTTCTCCATCTTGAAACCGCATTCCCACTTCTTTATGCGACTTTCCTTGTAGGTCTCTATGTGTCTCATCACAAATACTCCACAATCAATACCATTTTTCTTCATTGTTCAAGCCAACTTTATTTTTTGAGGTTTCATAGATTCTATGTCTTTCCATTTTGTGTGGCCCACTAATTTCAAGTAAACTATACACATGTGTTTCTGTTTCAACAAAGAGCATCTGTGAGTTTTTTTATATCTATTTGACAAGTAACAGAGGGTCCAACATTTATCTCAATGATTAAGAATTCAGCAATATAAAGTAGACTATAAACAAATAAAAGTTGTTAAGGGTTAATATATTGTTGACATACTATTATGAACTATTAGATTATTGTATATATTGTTTACTTCTATAACCAACTCGAATATGAGATGACCAAAACTTCGTGGTCTCATAAGTCTTACCCACTGAATCGCCCCTACATTGCATGTAATAATAATTAGTGACTAAATTTCGTGGAAAAAGAACATCACAGCACAAGTACACTACGCATCAAAACTTGTACATCTTATAGAAACAAGGAGTTAAAATTCCCTATTAACATTAATGATAATGCACCACAACAACAAGAATAAAACCATCACCTATGTCTCTCTTCTCAACTCCATCTTCTCTTTCATTACCACCTGTGCTTCCCACCCTTAAACTCTCTCTCACACCAATCCATAACCCACACACTGCAAGCTCTCGCAAACCACCAACATATGGGTTCAAACATTAAATCATCTTTCATTTTCTTCACTGGCCAGAGCTCATAATCTAAAACACCCTAAAGATAACTCCCATGCTACTAATTCTCAAATTAGTTCACAAATTCCCATGTTTCCACAAAGTTATGGTGCATACTCTATACTATGGTACTAATTCTCAGTTTATTTCTCATATCCACCTACCTATGGTAAGACAACAAAGACGTTTACACAAAATACATATATCAATCAATTAATCAAACTAAACACTTATGCTTTTACACATTAATCAAACCCTAAACAAAACAACCGAGCTAAAATATTCAAATCAAATAGAAAGGTACAAAATTGAATGACGATTATCTATAACAAGTGAGTAAGAGTTACCAGTGGCAGCTGCAAAATTCATAGATAGACGAAGAACGAAGATATAGGCGTTCACCAGAAAAAGGTGTGATATGATCGATTCAAATCGAGACTGATCGTCGTGATTTTGAAATTGAAGGGTTTTGATTGATTGATGGCAAGGGTTTTGATACTGATTGTGCGTGTTATTTGAGGGGTTTTTGTTTCTTTGAGTTTTGATAATAATGGTCCTTTATGTTTTAATTTAGGTTTCCTACTCATTTAAACTCATCTAATCTTAGCTTTTAGTTTAGGATGATCTATGGATGGAAATTGTTCCTAGTGTTCTCACAAAATCTCATGTTCTCAAGATAACCCTCCCCTATATATATATATAGGTAGAGGATCATGTACAAAGTGCCCAAAGTGTGAGAAGTGTGAAAAATATTGTGGAGATGACATGTGTCCTCAATCTAAATTAATGCAAAAGGGTAAACAAGTAATTTCTCATTGATTCAATTGATTGATAACCTTCCATAACCGTCACCCTTCCATAACCGCCACCCATTGATTCAATTAATTGATAACCTTCCATAACTTGCATTCATGTGTTTTAAACCTGCAGACCAGTATGTGTTCTTCGTATGCTGTTTTAAACCTTCATGATGTTTTAACCTGCAATTCTAGTATGTGTTTCTTCGTATGGTGTTTTAAACTGCAGTCCAGTATGTGTTCTCGTATGTGTTTTAAACATGCATTCATGGTGTTTTAAACCAGCAGTCCAATATGTGTTCTTTGCATGGTGTTTTAAACATGCATTCATGGTGTTTAAACCTGCAGTCCAGTATGTGTTCTTCGTAAATTTTTTGTCTATATAAATATAATAATATGGTACTCATATTGAAGAGAAAAAAAACTCGTTAATATGGTGTAATTTATTTTTTGAAAAACGTCACGTATAAAAAGTTATTGACGTTCAAAAAAGATTGGTGGAACTTGCATGTGCATTAAAGTTGATGGCACTTTCTTTATTTATAAATACAATATAAAAAGACACTATTACCCCTAATCTAGCCAAATTAGTCAAAAAAAATAAAACATAATTTACATTTTAAGCCCTTCTTGATCTCATCATTAACTACAATCTAAGGGCTTAAAACACTTCTTACACTTCTCACAAAACCACCTTTTTTACACTAACCTTATCTCTTCTATCTCTCTCTCTATATATATATATATATTATATATATAAAATATATTTGGGGGTGGGAGTGGGGGTTTAGGTTTTTGCATGTGCATGTTTTTTTTCTCTTATGGACAAAATTATGGACACTTGTCACTCTATGATGGCTTCTTACACTTCTTATTTTAAAACCCATTTATATTATAACTCCAGCCTTGAAGTAAATCTCCTAAAATAGAAATTGACTGAAAGTACTTTTCTTTTATGTTAAAACTGTAATGTAACATTCTCATCTCAATGACTTATAGTAATGTTTGTATCATATTTTTGTTACACATATTTACTTTATTTAATTATTTACTGTGTTTGATTATTCATTTTTTTATGAGGTACAATAATAAAATGTGTTGGACTTGGATCTTAATACATTGCTGTTGCTTATTGCACTAATGGTATAAGTGTTGTAGGACTATTGCTGGACTAATACTTAGAAGACACAACTGGGCCAGATAGCCTTAGCCCATGTTCCGTATAAGATACGTATCCGTCGTGTACACTTATATAAGAAGGGAGAAATATCTCTGTCCCATACAATAATTCATCAGTACTTTTCTCTCTCTCACTCTCTCGTCTCTTGATTAGGGTTTCTTTAGTTGTCTCAGATTAGTGTTTCCTGTTAATCAGTGTAAGGATTAACGTGTTGATAATCTTATTTGTTTCTTGGGTGTGTTTCCTGTTTCTTTCTTTTCTTTTTCTTTTTCTTTTTTAATCTTGTTACTGGTCTTCATTTGGTTGGTAGTTAATCTATACACATGGCTGATTTTGTAATTTGTTTGGTGAAACTTTGATTAGTAAACTTGAACCTGATAATCCTCCTCTGTACTTGCATGCTAGTGATTCTACACACCTAACTGTTGTGAATATAAAACTAAAGGGTACTGAGAATTATACTAAGAGTTATGAATAAGATTGGTTTCATTGATGGAACTATTGTTAAGTATGTAGATGATGATGTTCTTGCTACTTAATGGAAAGATGCAATTTTGTGGTTTTAACTTGGATATTAAATGATGTGTCTGAGGAGTTGTATTTGGGTCAAGTCTATTTTAAGTTAGCCTTTGAAGTGTGGAAAGATTTAAAAGAAACATATGATAAGGTTGATAGTTCTGTGTTGTGTTTAATCTGTATCAGAAAATTAATGGACTCGTTTCAAAGGGAAGTTTTACATCAATGGACTCGTATCGTCGTTCTAATAAAAAGCCCTAAAAATCTGTTTGTAATTGGAAAAAAGCTTTACTTCGTTAAGTTTTTTTAACAGGGGATCATTGTAGGAAAAATAGTGAAAGTGGGACTGGTGGGGAATATTCTGAGGATGGATTATTAATGGCCAATGAGGTAATGATATTTTAAACTATTGAATTTCTTGTATTAGATTAACCATCTTGGTATTAGCTTTACACGTTATCTAACCAACCCCCATTGTAATTTAGTAATTATAGGAAAGCATGTAAAAGAAGGGAGGACCGTGAACAAATCTTTCAGGTAGAGGAAAGGGTGAAGTGGAGGAAAGAAGGTATTAGTTGTTTCAATAACGCGAAGAAAAAATGTTATGGAGACTTAGAAGGATGGAGAGAGAAATCTTTGGGTGGGCGGGGAAGAGTTTTTGTTTTCTTTTTAGATTTTTTTTTTATAAAAATTAATAACACAAGCAATTTAGTACATGGAAGAAAAATATATTTACTTGTCGACCACAACAACACATTTATACTCCACATCAATGGCAATGTTCCAAACATAAGTCATGGTTTAAAATCAGGCACTTAAAATAGTGCATCCAAACACCATGTGAAAATCTATATCTATAATCTATAAATTATAATAAATCAAAACAATCTTATACTACATCGTATAAACTTTAGCCTATTATTGTCATGTGGCTAATCTCTTACTTCATCTTTCTTTGTTCATGATGGGAAAACTATTTTGCTTTAATTCTCTTTTTCATGTTAATGCCTTCTTATTTTGCATATATTTCTATTTTTAACTAAAATACATTGTTATTTGATTTTAGTATAATTTTGATTATAAATGACAAATTTTAGTTTTAAATGATTTGAGTTGATTATATATTTTAGAAAGATTATTTAAATTTAAATTTGATTTGATATTCTTTTTATCTAATTCGTATTTCAAGTATGGTAATAGAACGAATATTTATTCTTTTGACCAAATAAATGACCTTTTTTTGTCAAGTATATATATTTGGAAAATACCATTTTACGGTTTCAATCTATATTACATATTTCTGATTTTCGCTTATCTCATTGTAATAAAAAATTGGCAAATATATTGATAAAAAATACTTTACGATATACTAGAATAAAAATCATTTTGTTATCGCATTGTATTCACAACTCACACTCCTTCCTCCCTCAACATCATCATCGTTGACACACACGAACGATATGTGTGCACTTGCTAAGTCTACACTTTTAGTCACAATACACTACTTGATTCTGATTGAGTATTATGTTGTTCTTTTTGTTTATGTATTATATTCTGTTACCAACCTTTTCTTTTTCACATGCTATGTAGAATGGAACAACAACCATCATCTTGCTGAACAATTTGAATCTCAACCAATACTACTACACCATCAAAATCCGCATTGTTAAACTATGTACCCGACCTGCATTCAACAATGCACGAAAGGTGTATTGTTATGATTGATTTTAATGTACCAACAAGTAATTATTAATTTATTTATTTTTATTGATACTTCATACAGAACGGAATATGAACATCTGTTTGTGAATTAAAGTATGTAATGTTTTTTTTATTACAGTGGACCAAGATGCATGCCTTTGTGTTAGCAAAACAGCAATGGAATATGAACATTTGTTGAAGGAGAAGCAGTGTTTGGTAATTCAAAATCCACTGTCAGAAAGTCAATTATATTCAGAGTCCCAATGAATATTAATCTAAACGACAAGCAATAGTATCTGTCTGCGATGAAGCTCTTGGTTCTTAGGACAATAAGTTTTTTAAAGTCCTATTGGTATTTGATATCTGTATTTTGAAGATAATTTTACTATCTAATTTATATAATATTCATTTTTTTCTAACATAATATTGTTTTATTTGTAGATGTTATTGGTTTTGTGGCGAAGAGTTTTCCTTTTGAGCTAAAAGAGGATAATACATACGGGAAAGAAGAAAAGAAGCTCACAATCATGCTTCAGGATTTACAACATTAGCTATATATTGCTTCCTATAAAAATGATGTTTTTTATACATGTATTTCCGATAGACTGTATACTACAACTTTACAATTAACATACCATTAAGCAATTAGGTTTGACGAAAATTTGCATTGACGTTTCTATGATTGATTGTTCACTTGTGGCTAACCAAGCGTACTGCTTTTTCAATAAATTTGGTGCTCCTTAAGAGTTTGGTATTTTGCTTATTTGAATACCTTTTTAGTCTATGTTTGATAAATAAATTGGTTATTATCCACATGACATCACAAGATATAAAAGAAACATCATTTACGCAAAATTAGTTGCACAATTTGTTTCAAAATCGTTTATGAAGTCAGTATGCTAGGTTAACATGTAATTACTTATATGAAATGACTTGGCGGACGTGGCAGACTTGAACATAAGGTATGCCAAGCATAACCTACTCCATTGCAGCTCATATACGCCGCATCCTTTCTATCATACGTTGACCAACTGTTGTGTTTATGTTCGATACCGAATGTTGGCGTACGGTGTGCCAGACCAAGAAAAATGAGTCTTGCTGAGTTTTTAATACCAAGTACTTTTGCATTGGTTCATGTGTGATAATTTTTATTATTTATGCTAAATAGTATTCTTTTGGTGAATGCTGGGAAAACATCATTAAAGGTGACTTGAAGTTTGATTTTTTTGTAAAAGAGTAAACCTCATGTAATCAATAGTACAAAAATGTTACAACTAAGGTGGTTAGGTCAATTTTTACAAGTTATTAGTTATTCATTTGAACTATTTTTAATTATAAAATCAAAATTATTGTGTTTTAAATCTTTAGAATCAAATTGTGTTTATAGTTGTACTACCTATATATAATTTGATACCTTCGTTCAAAGGATTCCTTTCGCATTTCCATTAGTTATATGTTTCGCAATGACAATCAACAAAAGCCAAGGATAATCACTAAGGTTGGTTTTTACTTGAGACAACCATTTTCACTCATGGTCATTGTACGTCGTTTATCAAGAGTAAAAACCGGAGGTAGAGTCAAATTTTCCATTAGTGTACGTAGTTTAATATTTACATTAGTAATTGAACATTTCCTTCATTAAATTTTTTTTATAACAACTGTGTTAAATAATATATTTTATTGTGAAGTCACCCGTGTTAAACACGGAAACTTAAACTAGTGTGTAATTATATATGTTAAAAATATTACTATAAAATAAAAATACATATTTTGAGGCGTAGCATATAAAATGCACCATGTGAAAGCAAATGCACTTTTTGACCAGAATTCATGGCCCATGAGGATATGCATGGGGCAATTTCGATCTTGATGCCTTAACAATACAAAGAACTTTATTTTAAATATTCAAAAGGCTGGTGCACATCAAGATCTACTCCCAAGACAATAATACAAACCTCTCCTACGACAAACTAACGATGATCACTGAAACAACACTTCACAAAATCACAATTTCATCAACAATTTCACCACCAAAATCAATGGCTGAACTCGTGCTTTCTGCTTTTCTAGCTGTGCTCTTTGAGAAGCTGGCCTCTACAGCTTTGAAAAACTTGATCACTACAAGGGACTTGATGCTGAGATCAACAAACTGCATGAATCTTTAACCCAGATCCAAGATTTGCTTACTGATGCTTCTCAAAAGGAGTCAAAAAATCAGTCTGTGGAACGGTGGCTGAATGATCTCCAACATTTGGCTTATGACATAGATGATGTTCTTGATGACTTGGCAACTGAAGCCATGCATCGTGAGTTCACCCACAAGTCAGAACCCATCACCAGCAAAGTAAGAAAGCTAATCCCACTTTGCTGCATAAAATTCTCACTGACCCATGATAAGTTAGATGACATTATGGCTAGATTACAACATCTGTTAGAGAAGAAAAGTAATCTTGGTCTGAGTGTGAAAGAGAAAATTAGGCCAAAAGATATAAATAGAACATTGCAAACCTCTATGGTCCATGCATCTAGTATTGTTGGATGGCAAGCGGAGAAGAGGATTGGTCCAAAAGTTATTGCGGGATGAAGGAGGTGATCAGAACTTTAGCATTGTTCCCATAGTTGGTATGGGTGGGGTCGGTAAAACTACTCTGGCTAAACTTTTGTATAACGATGAAGAAGTCAAGGATCACTTCGAACTTAAGGCATGGGTTTGTGTTTCAGATGAGTTTAATAGCTTTGATATTAGCAAAGTTATCTTTCAATCGGTGACAGGGAAAATCAAGAAATTCGCAAATTTAAATTTGCTACAAGTAGATCTTCAAGAGCACCTGAGGGAGAAAAACTTTCTACTGGTTTTAGATGATGTGTGGAGTAAAAGTTGTCGGGATTGGGAAACCCTTGTTGCCCCTTTTCATGCATGTGCTCGTGGTAGTAAAATTATCATGACAACACGGAAGGATAGGTTGCTCAAAATGTTGGGTTATAGGAATCCAACTCAGCTGCTAAGCCTGTCACAGGATGATGCTTTGTCCTTAGTTGCTCTATATGCATTGGGTGTGAATAACTTTGATTCACATGTATCACTCAAACCATATGGTTTAGGTATAGTGGAAAAATGTGTGGCTTGCCTTTGGCTTTGAAGGCACTTGGTAGATTATTGAGTACAAAAATAGAGGAAGAAGAGCATTGGAAGAAAGTTTTAGATAGTGATATATGGAGCTTACCCGTTGAAGACGAAATCGTCCCAGCCCTTAGATTAAGCTACCAGGATCTTTCTTCATGTTTGAAACAGTTGTTTGCATATTGTTCCTTGTTCCCCAAGGACTATGTGTTTGACAAGGAGGCATTGGTTCGGTTATGGAGGGCGGAAGGGTTTTTGCACCAATCAACTCCAAGCGATTCAACAGAAGAATGCTTGGGTCATGAATACTTTGACGAGTTGTTGTCGAGGTCATTTTTTCAATATGCGCCTAATAACGAATCATTGTTTGTGATGCATGATCTAATAAATGACTTGGCGACACCTATTGCTGGCGAGTTTTTTTTAAGGTTCGAGAATAATATCAGGGAAGAAGCCTTGGAAAAAGTACCGCCATATGTCATTTGTTTGTGAGGAGTATGTAGCTTACAAGAAGTTTGAGGCGTTTAAAAGAGCTAAGAGTTTGAGAACTTTCATGGCAGTGTCTGTCGGGGTTGTAGGGCAACATTATTTCTACTTATCGAATAAGATTTTGGTTGACTTACTTCCTGAGTTACCATTGTTAAGGGTTCTATGCTTGAGTGGTTCTGGAAAGTGAGGTACCCGAGTCCATTGGTACTTTGAGGCACTTGAGATATCTTAATCTATCTATAACTGAAATCACACAATTACCCGAAAATGTTAGCAACCTCTATAATTTAGAGACGTTGATATTATTTAGTTGTTGGGGGTTAGCAAAGTTGCCTAACAACTTCTTAAAACTTAAGAACTTGCGGCATCTTGACATTAGGGATACCCCAGATTTGGATCAGTTGCCTTTGGGGATTGGTGAGTTGAAAAGCCTACAAAGTCTCTCCAAGTTCATTATAAGAGGTGAAAGTGGTTTTGAAATAAACAAACTTAAGGACTTAAAGAAATATATGTGGGAAAATCTCCATTATGGGTTTGGAAAAAGTGCATAATGCAATAGATGCAGAGATGCGAAATTTTCTCAAAAGAGGCTTAATGAGTTAGAGGTTGTATGGAGTGACGCCTCAGCAAACGAAATGCTTGAAAAAGAGGTCCTTAGTGAGCTGAAGCCTAGTAATGATTATCTAAAACAACTCAACATTGTGTCATATGGTGGATTAGAGTTTCCAAAATGGGTTGGTGATCCCTTGTTTCAATGGCTAAAACATGTGTCAATACGTGGCTGTAAAAATGTACATCTCTACCACCTCTTGGGCAGCTACAATCACTTAAGGAGTTATATAATGAAGGTCTGGATGGGGTGAAAGTTGTGGGTTTGGAGTTCCTTGGGACTGGTAGTGCATTTCTTTCACTTGAAACTCTACGTTTAAAAAAATGGTAGGGTGGGAAAAGTGGTCAAGCAATAATGTGGTTGTGTTTCCACTTCTGCAAGAGCTTCATATAGAAGATTGTCGTAACTTACTTGAAGTCACACTTAAAATGCTACCTTCATTGAATGTTCTAAAGTTATACGATTGTCCTAACTTGGTAGAAGTGTTAGTTCAAGCACTACCTTCATTGAATGTTCTAGAGTTACATAGATGTGATAGTGATGTGCTGAGAAGAGTGGTTGAAATAGCTTTAGCAGTCACCAAGTTGGAAATAAAACGTATTTTAGGGCTTAATGATGTGGTGTGGAGAGGTGTTATAAAGTATCTTGGGAGCGTTGAAAATTTATCCATAGAGGAGTGTAATGAAATAACATACTTGTGGGAATCAGAAACAATTGCGAGTAAGGTTCTTGTGAATTTAATTCACTTGGAAGTGTGCATATGTAGTAATTTGGTGAGTTTAGGAGAGAAAGAAGAGGGGCATAATAATAGGAACAGCCTAACATCTCTTAAGAGGTTGCATATACATTCTTGTGAGAAGATCAAGCGTTGCAGTTCTCCATATAGTATTGAGGAGTTGCAAGTCAATAGATGTAGTTCAAATACTGATATCTCCTTACCAACAAGAGCGCAAAAGCTCAAGTCACTTGTGATTAATGGCTGTGAAAAACTATTGGAAAGGGAGTGGGGAGGACAAAAGATGCTTGAATATGTAAGGATAGGTAGTTGGCCAAATCTGAAATCAATCATTGAACTGAAGTACTTGGTTCAACTCACCACATTGAGTATATACAAATGTAGAAATCTGGACTCATTTCCTGATTGAGTTGCCGAGTTTAACCTCAATGAAGGTGCTGGAAATAGTAAAATGTCGATGAATGCTTCTTTTCCTCGTGGGATTTGGCCTCCTAATTTGTGTTCCCTAAAAATAGGGGAGTTGAAGAAGCCCATCCTAGAGTGGGGCCCACAGAAATTTCCAACTTCACTTGTGGAACTATCCTTATACGGTGGTGACGATGGAGTGAGTAGTTGTAGTCAGCTTTCGCATCTTCTTCCTTCATCTCTTACTTCTTTTAATATGTACGAATTTGAGAAATTGGAATTGGTTTCAATGGGACTCCAACACCTCACTTCCCTCCAACATCTGGAGTTTCGGGACTGCCCTAATCTGAAAAAAGTATCACATCTCCAACACCTCACTTCCCTCCAACGTCTCTCTTTTGATGAATGCCTAAACATGACGGATCTACCAGAAATGGTATTGCCTTCACTTTTGAGTTTAGGAATATATTCGTGCCCAAAACTGGAAGAAAGGTGGAGTGAAAGAGGCAGTTGTTGGCCCCTCATCTCCCACATCCCCAATATCGAAATAGGGTGATCATGAAGTTAATATGAAGGTCTCTCTCTTTAATGATTTTAAATCAAAAGTACTTATTTATATTGCTATATTTTATTTAAACAATCAGTTTCATATTTTTATCTCAGTATCTGGTTAATGAAGTTAGTCGAGGTCCTGTTGTGATGAAACGGAATCTTGGAGGGCTGCAGTGTTGTTGCTGTAAAGTGCAAGGATTAAAGTTGAACTTATTGTCATTTAGTAATAATGTGTACTTATGTTACAACCCTGTTTTATTGTTGTTGATGATGATAATGGTTATCATTTGTATATTAAAAGTTGTATTCATTTCAGTAACCATACATGAATTTTCAGTTGTTTGATGCTTTTCTTTTCATTTTTTGAATCCTACAAGTTTTGATATTTCAAGGGTTTTTTTTTTTTTATCAAGGTATCATAACACAACAAAACAGATAACCAATTCTGATAAGCAGTCCCAAACACCCCCTTAACCTGAAATCGGGAATAACGTTGACCAAAGATCGAGAAATAAATAGATAGCAGAATTTCGAAAAAGAGCAGCATGAAAACATCAAGACAGAGATGTTAGATGTACATAACTTACATCTTACTACTTCGTTATCCATACAAACAACAAGAAAAGAACAAAAAAAAAAAGATAATAGCAAAGGTTAGCCTGTTTGGTTTCACCAAATCTAATAACAGTAAGTAGCAACTTGTCGGATGGTTTAACTTTGGCATACATGATTGAAAACAGAAGCCCATTCCTGCTTAGTGGCGAGAGGTAGATTCTTATCACCGATGCTAGGAGTCCATACATCCTCACTTGCATAGGTCAGGCGCCAACTAACTTTTTCCGGTGGACTTTTGAAATCAAATGTGAAAGCAACATGGACTTTTTTTCTTGCAGTAGTCTTCTTTTTACTTCGAGGCGCAGAACCTTCAGAGGTCTAAAAACAACAGCATTGCGTATAAAATTAACAAACTCAAAGTGAATGATGTAAAAAAATACAAAATGGCACATAAAACGGACTACTTTAAGCCGATTTTAATATCCAGAAACTACTACAAGTCACGATTGGTGCATCAAGATTCCATTTCATTCTGTGAAACGAACACTACTTTAGTGTTTGATATATTGAAACCGGGAAGGCTATATATGAGATTTTAAACAACATATGTGAAATCAATCCCGACGAAAGAGTTCAGGTTAGCAATGCTCAATTACCATTATAACCCTTAACCGATAGCCGGGACGTGGGCCCCTAATTTAATAAACTCGTAATACGGTAACATAGAACCTTAAATGTGATTTTGAAATGTAAAATACCATAAAAGGTTTGTTTTGATTAGCTTACAGTGTCCTCAGAACTTTGAGTTGGTGGCTTCTTTCGCTTGCTCCCTGTTTCGAGAAAATTCAACACTTCATTCTTTGACCGCAAACGACGACCCGATGGTGCAATATAATACTGCTTAAAGTAAACAATCACGATACTTTTGTTAAAAATAAAAACTTGAAACTAATGCCAAGATGTATAAATGGAAATATGAAGGCTAAGAGTCACAAGAGGATTATTTCAATCATTTTTTCTTTAAGTAATAAATAAGATTGGCAAGAAGCAAACACATTTATCCAAGCTGTGATCTTTATCTCCACTCAGGTACTTGATATGGTAATTGTGTACAATCACAAACAGTTTATCTCTCCGATCAAGAATTACAAGCCGCATAATCTTGCATAACGGCAATATAAACATGCTTGTCACTTCTTCTATAAAAAATATAAGTTCTCTAACTTTTTTCCCGCTTTTTAGGACTTGGGATAAAACGGGTTGATTAGCGTCTGTTAAGACGTCCTGAAATTTGGGTGATTAAATTTCTAAATGTAAAATACCTATATATCTTTAGTTTTAATGAACTGATTATCAGATTCCTCAAATTTGCAGTAATCACTTTGAAAATGTACATCCAAATAGCATGTGAAATGGTTACCTAGAGACTAATTCACACAATAAAGAAAAAAAGGACTTTGACCCGTATAATAGAAAGCAAATTACACACGACATACAGCGCTGACTGCGTCCTTGAATTGTTCACACACAGATTCATGTGAATATACAAGGGGCAATTTCGGTATTTGTTATTATTTTTCTATTAGAAACAGACACGTTTATGTGTTTTTATCTTACATGTTCAATGATGGAAAATAAAAAATAACCATTTTGTCTCAATGGTTCGGTTTTAGACTTGTATCATGTTTACATATGCACAAATACATCTTTGATGTCACAATGGCTACAACGCTGATTAATTTCCTTACCAGAATTACATCAAAAATAAAAAAGTGATCGCGAAAAGGCATAGTTTTAGTTCCACATCATCTAACAGCGTAGCTATTGAGATCTCTTAATATAAAGGTATGAAATATCTTAGTATTTATCCACTTGGGAATAGCCGAGTGGTGTTGGTGAGTTAGATAGAGTTTAGGGTAGCAGGAGGTCATGGGTCCAATCGCTATGGTGCAAGTTTAACCATTCAAAAAAAATTATAGTACTTGAATAAATGAAGAACAAATGTGTAACTAGAGTAACCATAATTATTAGATAGTGTCATCTTTTGCCAAAGAGATAACAATAAGAGACGCATGGATTTCAAGCAATATCTTCAACCTAAACCGATCAAAATTCCAAGCTGGAAAAACTAATCAGCAGATGGTCACTACCATGATACCATAATTAAGGGATTTACTAATTGTTCATCAGATCATCGTCTAAAGCATCGCTTAATGAGCTAGCTAGAAGCTATATCTACTGTTATACAGTCGTCATTCACATCACATTTGTAACCAACTAATATTAACCAAACCGAATCCTAATAAATCTACACCGTACAAATGGTCAAGTTATGATCAAGTTAGTGACAAATGGTGGTATTTACAGTCTTAACACCTACAAAAATCTATGAAATAATAAGCTTCAAGTCAAACAAAAGATAAAGAAAATGTATAGAAAATGAAAATCCAAATACAGAACATTACATGTATGCCTATATGGTAAACATATATTATCTTTAACAAGCTAAAAACACAAATGGTTCCAATTTACAATTTTGACCAACAGATACTCACCTCCCTAGAACAAAGTCAAATAACTTACAAAACACCCCTCTTCCAAATTTGACCCCTCACCCCACCTAGGGCTGGCTGCAAATGAAAAAACCGGACACAAACAAGACCTTGTTGGTGTTTGTTCGTTAAGGAAATAAATGTGCTCATGAACACTTTTCGGACACAAACAACCATGTAAGCGAACATTCACCACCATAAATGCAGCCTCTGTTCATGTTCATTTAACTAAACGAACAAAATTCTTGTTTGTGTGTTCTTTTATTAAACGAACGAACACAAACAGACTTCCTGCCAAACAGTTCACGAACTTTATACCCCCCCCCCCCACCGAGTGGTGATGGTGAGTTAGATAGAGTTTAGGGTAGCAGGAGGTCATGGGTCCAATCGCTATGGTGCAAGTTTAACCATTCAAAAAAATTATAGTACTTGAATAAATGAAGAACAAATGTGTAACTAGAGTAACCATAATTATTAGATAGTGTCATCTTTTGCCAAAGAGATAACAATAAGAGACGCATGATTTCAAGCAATATCTTCAACCTAAACCGATCAAAATTCCAAGCTGGAAAAACTAATCAGCAGATGGTCACTACCATGATACCATAATAAGGGATTTACTAATTGTTCATCAGATCATCGTCTAAAGCATCGCTTAATGAGCTAGCAAGAAGCTATATCTACTGTTATACAGTCGTCATTCACATCACATTTGTAACCAACTAATATTAACCAACCGAATCCTAATAAATCTACACCGTACAAATGGTCAAGTTATGATCAAGTTAGTGACAAATGGTGGTATTTACAGTCTTAACACCTACAAAAATCTATGAAATAATAAGCTCAAGTCAAACAAAAGATAAAGAAAATGTATAGAAAATGAAAATCCAAATACAGAACATTACATGTATGCCTATATGGTAAACATATATTATCTTTAACAAGCTAAAAACACAAATGGTTCCAATTTACAATTTTGACCAACAGATACTCACCTCCCTAGAACAAAGTCAAATAACTTACAAAACACCCCTCTTCCAAATTTGACCCCTCACCCCACCTAGGGCTGGCTGCAAATGAAAAAACCGGACACAAACAAGACCTTGTTGGTGTTTGTTCGTTAAGGAAATAAATGTGCTCATGAACACTTTTCGGACACAAACAACCATGTAAGCGAACATTCACCACCATAAATGCAGCCTCTGTTCATGTTCATTTAACTAAACGAACAAAATTCTTGTTTGTGTGTTCTTTTATTTAACGAACGAACACAAACAGACTTCCTGCCAAACAGTTCATGAACTTTATACCCTCCCCCCCCCCCCCACCGAGTGGTGTTGGTGAGTTAGATAGAGTTTAGGGTAGCAGGAGGTCATGGGTCCAATCGCTATGGTGCAAGTTTAACCATTCAAAAAAATTATAGTACTTGAATAAATGAAGAACAAATGTGTAACTAGAGTAACCATAATTATTAGATAGTGTCATCTTTTGCCAAAGAGATAACAATAAGAGACGCATGGATTTCAAGCAATATCTTCAACCTAAACCGATCAAAATTCCAAGCTGGAAAAACTAATCAGCAGATGGTCACTACCTTGATACCATAATTAAGGGATTTACTAATTGTTTATCAGATCATCGTCTAAAGCATCGCTTAATGAGCTAGCTAGAAGCTATATCTACTGTTATACAGTCGTCATTCACATCACATTTGTAACCAACTAATATTAACCAAACCGAATCCTAATAAATCTACACCGTACAAATGGTCAAGTTATGATCAAGTTAGTGACAAATGGTGGTATTTACAGTCTTAACACCTACAAAAATCTATGAAATAATAAGCTTCAAGTCAAACAAAAGATAAAGAAAATGTATAGAAAATGAAAATCCAAATACAGAACATTACATGTATGCCTATATGGTAAACATATATTATCTTTAACAAGCTAAAAACACAAATGGTTCCAATTTACAATTTTGACCAACAGATACTCACCTCCCTAGAACAAAGTCAAATAACTTACAAAACACCCCTCTTCCAAATTTGACCCCTCACCCCACCTAGGGCTGGCTGCAAATGAAAAAACCGGACACAAACAAGACCTTGTTGGTGTTTGTTCGTTAAGGAAATAAATGTGCTCATGAACACTTTTCGGACACAAGCAACCATGTAAGCGAACATTCACCACCATAAATGCAGCCTCTGTTCATGTTCATTTAACTAAACGAACAAAATTCTTGTTTGTGTGTTCTTTTATTAAACGAACGAACACAAACAGACTTCCTGCCAAACAGTTCACGAACTTTATACCCTCCCCGCCCCACCGAACAAAGTCAAAGAACTTACAAAACAGACCCCTCCCCCCACCTAGGGTTGGTTGCAAACGAAATGACTGAACACGAACAAGACCTTGTTGGTGTTCATTTGCTAAGGAAATAAATGTGCTCATGAACACGTATCGGGCAAAAACAAGATTCTTCTTCGTGTGTTCTTTTATTAAACGAACGAACACAAACACACTTCCCACCAAACAGTTCACGAACTTTTCGCTAAACGTTCAGTTCGTTCGCAACCCTACCCCCAAAAAAAATTTAAAATTTTTTGAGAAATAACACTGTGTTCTTTAAATCATTATAAAACTAAACTAACTAGTAACTACACATACCATAAATCATATAAACTAGCAAAAAGCAGATGCATCGAATTGCAATAATAAAAACAAAAATAAAAAAATAAAAAATTCAAAAAAAAATTAAAATTAAATTACTAACCCTGTCGAAAGTGCCCTGGGTGGCTCCAGATGTGCGTTTTTTTACAATCATATCCCAACCTTCGGGAAGCCACGTGGGCCTGGTTTTATTCTGAAGCAGAGGGTCAGGAGTTGTTACGATCTCTGCTTCTTTCAAGCCATTCTTCTGATGTCCTCCACTGTTCGGGTCGATGAAAGATCCGGATCCCAGAAGCGGGTCGGGTGTAGGTGTAGGTGTAGCTACCTCCTCGTCGGACTCCGACAGGACAATAATCGGTGTTGATTGTTCGCCGTTGGCCGGCAGCGGTTTGGAATTGGACATGAGTGTGAGCAAGCTGTCGAGGTGCGAATGCCGAGGAGGGTGGACTGGTGGAGGGGTGGTTTCGTTTCTCAGCTCTGTTGTTGAGGTTATTTATATTGGTTGACTGACCAGTGACTAAAGAGCAAAGATTCATGGGTATATGTGTTTGAATTTGTTGAATTGTTTTTCTTATTGTGACCAAAGATTCGAAATGCTTGTTTTATATTATGTTTTTTTAAAGGCAAATTTGGATCATTAACGGATCATCGGAGTATTATCGTGTTATCAGCAGAATCATCTTATTATATCCATCTCTGGTAGTTAATAATGTCTATATACATCAATTTAGGAGGAAACCCAATAAATCTGTTGAAATCGAACCCAGGATCTAATGGTTCCTAAGTCTTATCTCACCTCCAAGATGCGTAATCTCATTATCACCAAAGTTATACAATAGTACATGGGCTAGAGAGGTTCAAAACAGGGTTGTTTAAATCGCTCGATGTTCGATGCTCATTCGAAAAATACTTGGAATTTTCTTGTTCGATTTAGCTCAATTGAAAAAAGACTCTCGGTTCGGATCGGTTCAGTTTGTAACGAACGAGCACGAGCTAAGGTCCGTTGGTTTCGGCTCGGCTCGGTTAGCTCGATTTATGTTTTAGCATATATATAGTTTTTAATAAAATGACTAGAGGCGCACATTAATAATGTTTGATTCAAGATTCAAATTTGGCTCATTTAAGTAATTTGAATTGAAGTCTAACACTCCAATGGATGCATTGAATAATTGAGTCAAAATGCCAAATACTGAAATGTGAAGCGTTGCTTCTTACTCAAGTCTCAACCCACCATTCAATTCAGAAATACATAATCATAATCAAAACCCCTCATCGGCCATCATTATTCAATTTTCTCATGGCCAACTCGCCAGGGTTTTGCTTCAATCGGTTCATTCGTTTTCAAACTTTTGATAGAATAATGGTCCGCATGAATTGATAGACGATTCATCTTCCCACTTAGTCTATCTCTCGATAGAATCAGTTTAGTGTTATTTTTATTTTTCATTATTTGTTAAACTTAAACTTGTTATTTATTAAATTTATACTTGTCTTGGATAAAAACTGTTTTTTACTTACAAAAACTGCACTTTAGTTTGAAAACTAACACCCCCATCATCATTTTTCTTTTTTGTTCTACGATGCTCGGTACCTGCTCGACATTCGGTCGAAAAATGATCGGATCAAAAGACGCTCGTTCGAATTTGGCTCGGTTGAATAAACGCTCAGTTCGGTTCGACTCGTGAACAACCCTATTCTAAACAGACCCCCTTACATCATCACCCCTTGAGAAGAGAACAGCAATTTCAAAAAATTGGACAAACCAAACAAAAACATATAGTGCCTCAATTTTCTATATTAAACCTTGCCCATTTGCTCCACTCCAAGTTTCTCAGTTTCTTCCTACATTTAATCCAAAGGAAAACCGCAGCTTGCATCTCGCCAAATATTGCATCTATTTAGATTCGTTTACCCCCAAAGACGCTTTCGTTTCTTGTTTTCTAAATTCCTTAATATATCGCCAAGATAATAGTTTGTACGTATCATTTTTTCTTCTCTTCCACCATCACATTTTTATGAAATTCGAGTAGATCTTTCATAGAGAAAGCGAACACTTATTGTATTTTACACCATACGCTTACCTTTTGCCATAGTACCGCTGTCACATAGCAGGCCATAAAACAAATGATCTGCATCCTCTTCTTTTTTGCCGCACAATTTACACATAATCGACCTACGTAGTAACCCCTTTGCTTTAGTCCGACCATCGTAGCTAGCCAATCTTGAATCCCTCGCCACCCAAAAACATTTCCTTTCTTGGGAACCCATTTGGCCCACTCAAAGGGATAAAAGGGATCCGCAAATCTGGAAAGCAAAGCTCGTGTCGACGGTACCGAAAACTGCCCATCACTAGCATGTACTCATACCCATTTGTTTTGCCGATTATGTAACAGGTGGTTACCCATTAGAACTGTAACACATTGCAACTAATTGGTTTCCGCCTCCTAGCTTGGTTTCTGTCGCCATTCCCACTCCTCCAGTCTTGCCGCTAACGTTATTGTTTTATGTTTTACCAAACTAAATAATTTTGTAAACAGTCTTTTAGTGGCCCCTCCCCCACCCACCAATCCAGCCAAAACCTTATCTCATTATTGTTCCCCACTTCACCTTCTATTAATTGACTAACATTCAGATTTACCTTCTCGAGATCCTTGCCCATTTTGTATATTCTATTCCATTTACCTGAGATACCCTCTTTAACCATAAGGTATGAGGACGAGTGTGTGTGAGAGTGGATGGTCGTGATCGTGCTAACCCAAATACTACCTTTCTCGTTCTTGAAGCGCCACCACCACTTTAGTAAAAGATTAATATTCATGTCTCGTAGAGAACCCATCCAGGGATCCCCTTTCCCAAAAGGACTGATTACTTTTTCCCAACACACTCAAGTAGTCTTTACCTTTTTATTGCCTGCCCCCCCCCCCCCCCCCCCCAAAGAAGCTTCTTCTAAGCACCTCTAATTTGTCTAATACACCTTGTGGTGCCTTAAACAAAGAAAAAAAGTACAATGGTAAACTATCCAACGTAGCTTTCAACAATATCAACCTCCCTCCACATAACATTTTGGATTTCCACAACAACAAGAGAGCTTTGAAACAATCAACTACACACTTCCAATGTCTTATTTGATTCGCATTTGCCCCCACAAGTACCCCACGATACTTAAACGGGAATTTCCCAACTTTACGACTAACTTATGAAGCCATCCGAATCACCAAGTTGTCATTCACTCCGGAGGCCAAATAAGTTAGATTTTTCATGACTTATGTTCAGCCCCGAAATAATATAGAAATACCTCATAAGTCGAATTATATTGTAGATCGATTTTTCCTCCCACTCCTCCTAAAGACCACCTCATCCGCATACATCAAGTGAGTTAAAATCGGCCCATTATTTGGAAGCGACAAACCTTTTATCTTACCAATCACCGAAGCTTTACCCATAAACCCGGATAACGCTTCGATGGCAATATGAAGATAACGGTGATAGAGGGTCGCCTTGACGCACCCCCTATAACATTGGAATTCTAGTGTAAGTGAGCCATTTATTAGCACCGACGCCTGTCATGAGACCAAAATACCCCTCACCCATTTCCTCCATGTGATCGAGAACCCCATTTATTCAAGTACCCGGTCAATAAACTCCTAATTTATCGAGTTATAGGCCTTTTCAATATCTAATTTTAAAATAAAAGCTTTCTTTTTTGACTTTTTTGCCCATGCCATTACCTCGTATAAAATTATAGTCCCATCCAAAATATTTCCATTTGAAAGAAAACCCGATTGATATTCAGACACTGCACGTTTGAGTCACTGGCAAGTATCTTAGAAATAATGTTGAGTCTTCAAACTAATAGGTCATAATCATTAAAGGAGGTGTAGCCAACGAAATCTCGATTTCAAATTTATATTTTTGTAAAGAATAATGTTCGAGATACTTCCAATAAAACTAATAGGTCTATAATCATTAAAGGAGATAGGTGTAGCCCCAACGGAAATCTCGAGCTTTCAAAAACTTTATATTTCTTTCGTAAATATTTCGTTAACTGGTATTTTAGCATAATGATTTTTTACGTAACGATCATACTGAGACAAAAAATAAATTATATATGCCTTAATACCCTTTATACAAACCTAAGCGATGAGTTAGAAGGGTTAAAAATGGCAAACAAGTGATAATACAAGTCCATGGACCAAAATTGTCAAAGAATAAAAAATTTGCATCAGAGTGCCTTGCGGACCGTAAGGCATTACCTCTTACTGTCCGTAAGGGGGGCCTGAAGCAATTTTTTTTGCTTGATCACCAAGCATTGCCACATATCTTCAAACTTGACACCTTGCACGAATCTTGCCACCTTCATTCTGGTTAGGACACATGTTAGTACATTAATCAACTCCCTAAGACACTTGGCAACACCTCTTTGATCCAAGATTAGTATAAATAGGTCCTTTGTTCTTGTGTTTTATCACATCATTCTTTTCTTTCTCACTTAAACACTCTTGGAGCTTGCTTCCGGCACTTGAGGACTCCATTCCTTAGTTCAAATCCTTCTTCCAAACACAAGTAAGTGTTTCTACTAGTCCATTTCATTTATTTAGGTACTTATGAGCCAAAAGTTAAGCAAATTGACTTTTGCTTTGTCTTTCGATTGACCATTTCGGTCAAGTCAAAGTTCAAAATGAACTTTGCTACGTGATCGGAATAATGAAGGTGTTAATCCCTTGCAATTATACCATCTGATCATCACATTTAATTGGCGAAATGACGAGTCAAACTTTTACGAAATAAAAGTCAAAAATGTAAAAATATGCATTTTACGACGAGTGAGTTTTCAAGTATCAAAACTTAAACTTTTAACACCAAATCAGTTTATATCACATTATTAGACATGTCTTAACATGTCTAACTCGTCATTTCTAGTTTAGAACTCAATTCTTAGCCGTAAGTCAAGCAGTTTGACTTCTGCTTTGACTTTCGAATCTGACCCGTTTAGTCAACCTTAGGATCTGACCAAGCCCAATTATGTGACCATAGTAATATATAGAATAACCATATGAGGTTATACCTTATGGTCATTCCGCTTGGTGAGTCAAATGACGAGTCAATTATGATACTTTAAAAAGGTCAAAAATGCCCTTTTGGCATAAAATGCTTTTAAAACTGTACGGTCTATGGTTTAACTATAAGAACTGATCATATAACATAAATAAACTTTTTTGACATATCGTACTCGTCATAGGACTCATTCGACCATCCGAACCCGTATTTCCGCATGAAAACACTTTCTAATCAGAATGTTGGGTTTAACCAACCATGTTACATTAGATCCCCTGATTATATGGTTATTAACCACATTCTATTCACTCTTCCGTCAAATCCGTATTATACGCATTTAATAAACTTTCGACGGAAACACTTGTTTAGACAGATTCTGTGTTGTTATTTTAACCAAACATTACTTGGCCAAAACTTAACCAAACAAAGTAAACTCTTACATTTTGATTAAGTTCATTAAAATACGACTTCAACGATGTATGATGCATCTACAAACACCTCTGTTTGGACCCTCAAATGTCTAAAACCAAACCGAATGTCAAAACTAAACAAATTGTAAAGATCAATAGTTTTGACTGCTTTCCGGGTTTTAAACAGAAAAACTTTCTAAATGAAAGTTGTAGAACACACTTTGATTTAGTAACCTGGAAATTTTATATTTTTTGACAACGTTTACTATTTTTAACGTATTTTACAACAACAACACAGAAGGCTGCCAAAATTCCTATCTACCAAAACATCTAAACTTCTTCAAAGTTATGATATTTCCATAACCCACATTCATCCACAAATGTTATGACAACAAAACTTTGACGAATGAATCCTTATTCCTAGGAAATACTTTGAGCTTTGCGAGCGCTAGTAGAAACATCATCTAAGCAACATGTGAGTACATAGTTCCCCATTTTTCCATTTTCAAATCGTTTTGGGTGATTCATATGTGCTAACCATTTTCTCAAATAACATCTATGACGTATATGTTTACTAAGTGCTCTTCGTGTATACAAGTTATGTGACAAAACAAAGTACGAATAGTTATGTGTAAAGTAATGTGGTGTATAACATAGAAGCTAAAGTGATTTAGATAACGAGACGAGTGTAATACGATAAAGCCATAGTGGATACGCCTCTGGCACGTCCTATATATAAGTGCTCTTATTGTATTACTCGTTGTAGCGTTATCTAAATCACTTAAAGATTCTATGATTTAGTGAAACAAAGTACAAAGTACCAAATCCTTGTTGGATCTTTCTATACCAATAGTTAGATCCTTATCGGATATTCAAAGTACTATTTTAAATCCTTGATTGGATTTCTAAGAGTACTTTCACAAGTCTTTGGTATAACAAAGTACAAGTGGTTATGCGTAGAGTTGTGTGATGTTATAACATAGAATCTAGAGTGATTTAGAAAACGAGACGAATGTAATACGGTAAGAGCATAGTGGATACGTCGATGGTACTTCCTATATATAAGTGCCCTTATTGTATTACTCATCGTAGCATTATCCAAATCACTTGAAGATTCTATGTTTTGATGAAACAAAGTACAAATCCCAACCTTGTTGGATCTTTCTATACAAATAGTTTGATCCTTGATGGATACCCAAAGTACTTTTTTAAATCCTTGATTGGATTTCTAAGTGTACATTCACAAGTTCTTGGTTGGTTTTTATGCAATGTGTTTATGTGCAACTTATGTGGTAAAACATCACATGTGATTATGTGTAAATTTGTGTGGTGTTATAACATAGAATCTAGAGTGATCTAGGATAACGAGATGAGTGTAATACAATAAGGGCATGGTGGATACGTCGCTGGTACTTCCTATATATAAGTGCTCTTATCGTATTACCCATCGTAGTGTTATTCAAAATCACATGATGATTCTACCTTATAATGAGACAAAGTACAAGTGAAACAAAGAACAATGTACAATTTTGTTAACACAAAAATTACTTAGTTTTATACATTTTGCCATTTACAATACACTTTTGACACAAACTTTTACTATAAAAAACAAGGTATTGCAATACTAAACTTTTGCCATATATTTGGCTCCAAAAATCCATTTTTATGCATCAACTCGTGCAGTTGAACAATGGTATTGCAATAACAAACTTTTTCCATATACATAGCCACAAAACCTATGTCACTCACCAACATTATTATTGATCGTCTATTTGCACATATGTTTCAGGTATCGACTTTTCAAGTATTCTACACATAGGAATGCACTCGGGCCTTAGATTTCTTTTAATCTAAAAACAATTACTTGTATTCCATCGTGTTTGTAAAACAATGTAATCAATATAATGGAAATTTAGTACCATGTGTTGTGAACAATTTGTAACGTGACTCCCCGACGATTCTGCCGCGAGTTGTATACGCGGTCGGAGTGTTTACAATAGGATCCGGACGTTTGGGGATTGACGCTAAGAAAGAGGAGCCACAACCTCTGCTAATGTTTCCTTCATGATAGAACGCCTCCATGATTTTCACCAAGTCTTCTTTAGCAACTCCCAAAAATGTTTGATGAAACCAAAGCGAAACCCATCCGGCCTTGGCGTCCGATCGCTACCACAATCCCACATGGCCTTTTTTATTTCTCCAATAGTAAACGGAGCCACCAACCCATTAGCTTCGTCGGGGGAGAGTTGCTTAAAATTTGGGACAACAAAGTTGGGCCGATGATGCAAGGGCTCCCGGATTTCAAAAGCAAAAAAAATTCCTGGTTTCCATTTTAATTTTTTTCCGGGTATGTTACTCATACCCCACTAACATTCACCCCGTTCATTCTTTTATTAACATTATTTTTGTTTATAAGTCCATGAGAAAAGGCCGTGTTCTCATCAGTTGCGTTACTTAATGATTTAAACTAGTTGGAGTTTCAATGTTACAGCTGGGTTTTTGGTTGATAAAGTTTGGGTTTGTTATGGTATTGGTATAATGTAGGCAATTGATATTGCAATTAATATGTGGGTTACATCGATCGAAACCATAAAAATGAACATCGATACTGATGTTGTCAGATGGTGTTAGTATTGGTATTCATTTATCGTCGCCGACAGAGTGGTATGAATGAAATAATATTGAAGCCGGAAAACATGAGAATGAATACATGTACTAGTATTGATATTATTCGGTTCAGTTTGGTACGGTTGCGTTTTGGTGTTTGTTTATCGAATTTGTAAACCATAAAATTGAATGTCCATACCGATGTTGTTCGGTTGGTTTTGGTCGATACCATTTGATAAACTTTATATCGGAATGTTGAAAAAAATAAACATAATTCCAACTTTAATTATTTATTAAATGAATTGGTACATAAGTAAATAATAAATAAATTATTAAATAAAAAGTGTTTAAACAAATATTAAAAATTTATTTACTATTCATCATAGTTTCTTTTAAAATTTTAATTTTAAATAATAATAATAATATTTTTTTAATTTTAAATAATTTTAGATTTTAAATAATAATAATAATTTATTTACTATCATCATACCTTTTTAAAGTTAAATAAAATAAAATAAACAAAATAATAAATAATAATAATAATAATAATAATAATAACTAATAATAATAATTTATTGACTATTCATCATGTTTTTTTAATTTAAATTTTAAATAAATAATAATAACAACAACAACAATAATAATAATAGTAACAACAACAACAATATATACACACCCTAGGGGATTAATCTTGCGTGTAGTGGCGAAAGAAAACTCGGTCTATTTAGTACACTCGCTCTATAGTTAAGGAAATAGAAAACCCATAAATATACTTGTAAATCGTAATAATGTAATAATGGTCCGTATACTTTTCTTTTACTAAAAGGGTATTTTAGGCATTTATCTCAAACTTAACAAAAAATTAAATGACAATTAACATTAGTTCTCAAATGTATTACAAAATAGAAATAACTAAACCTGAACTTGCAACTTGAAAACCTTAGAATCTGTTTGGTTCATGGAATTTAACAAAATTTGAACCATTGAAAATTACATTTCGTTGGTTAAACATAGATTTGGAATTGGAATTTATTCCAACCAAGTCCCTAATTCATTCATGGGAAAGTCACTTTCTTTCACATATATGATGAAATTTCAAACTTTTAAGGGGAACGTGTAAAGATTACCAAAAAGCCCCGTCCCCAAACAAATTATTCTAACAAGTCGTTCTTGGTGAAAACATAAACAAAAACCATTTTTTTACGGAAACACAGACACAAACAAGTATCAATCCAGAATCAGGAACACACACTCACTTATTCATTTTACAACCAAACAAAACAAAATTGGAATTGAGATTCCAATTCCAACAATTTTCAATTCCAATTGAAATGTTTAAATTCCAAATCAAATTTCTTTAAATTATAATTCGTATACAAATTCCAATTCCAAAACGTTCCGCGAACAAAACGCCCCCTTAGACTCCAAATGTGTTATTTTAAGTGAATCACAGGGACTGAATTTGAAATTAAGTTATTATAAAACTTAGTAAATACGTTTTATAAGACAAAGTAAATCATAATTCAATTTGGATCTTAATGAATTTATAAATCAAGAATTAGGATACTAGAGGTACTATCAAATTACCCCAAATACCCTTAATACTAGGTACTATTTAATTGCCTCAAATACCCTTTTGGCTTCAACTAATCACATATATCCACCTCATTTTCCTCTTTTCTTTTCTTTTTTAACCAAACCTACCCTAATCACTTATGACACCACATCCTAACTACCCTAATTATTTTTTAAATTAAAAGTAAATTATGTGATTAAAAATAAATTGCATTAATTCAAAACAATCTAAAATATTACATAAAAACAATGTTTAACATAAAAACAAATAAAAATTAAAGACATCTAAAATCTAGAAATCATACAGTCATCCATACCCCTCTGCTACATTTTTCGTTCAAGAACTATCTCAAATATATGCCCGGTAATATGGTTATGTAATCTATAAAACAGTCCATATGATCCATTTTGATAGCCTATCGTTGCTCCCCCACAGGGTTAGTAACTTGTTCATCTTTTATCTTGCTTGATTCCATCAACTCTATATTTTCTTCCTTTATCATTGTGTAGCTTGAAACAACGTCGATTAAACTACCTGTGCTTGAAGACTCGCTTGATTTCCTACCTTTTTGTGTCGGTCTTATTGATGGTGCGTCTCCATCAAGGTCGGGTGCCGAATGGCTCGTTGTTTGAAGTTGTGTAGTAGCTGGAATCCGATGATTTTCTCTTTTTTTTAGTGGATTGGACCCACAAACTCCTTGCCCAATAAGAGAACGTGTTTCCATTTATCATGATTCCTTATAATCTCCCATGATACATGGGTAAAACCGCCTAGGTGCTTCTTTTTATAGTCACATAACGGTTTCTTTATTTCATTAAGACCGGCAGTTTCACTAGAATGTAAACGGTCCTATATAGTTATATGTAAACGGTCCTATATAGTTATAATCAATAAAAACTACCGGGACTATAAACTTAATATAAAATTAGCTTAAAATTAAACTTACATAAATAATACCGGTTAAAGTGCCCCAATTGCAAAGTAAAAGGGGTCCATTTTCAATTTAGTGCGTGAGTCGTTTGTGTGCTTCCAACAACCAGTTTGTTGTGATGCTCAAGCACTCGATTCCAAAACCCATCTTTCCTTTGTTGATTTCTGACTACCGGGTCTTTGGAAATATGACACCAAGCCTTCTACAAAGCAACTTCTTGTTTGTTGGTCCACTCTTGGCATTCGCCCATGAGCTAAGTTTTCTTTTCTTTATAGGTACATCTTATTCTTCAACTTCTCGTGGTTCATCTTATTGTTCTTCCTCTTCTTTTGCTTCAACTTATTCTTCATAGTTTTCTTCTATTCCTTCATCATCTTCGACATCATAAACCAGGAGCGGTCGATCTTTATTACGAGTTTTGTTACAGTATGGTAGGTTTTGGTAGTGGTCTGCAAAAGGGTCAAAGATTTGTTGATCTTGTAGAGGATAAATGTATTGACCGAATCCAATTTGAATAGGCAAAATTGGTATTTGAGGATATGGAATACATGGGTATTGAGCCAATAGTTGTTCAAAGGTCGGTTGTTGTCTCAGTCGATTTTGGCTAGAAATGGCTCTCAGTCTAGAGACTTTTTTGCTTGAACCAACCTTTGATTTTTTTGAATCCATAGAGTAGAGAATGTGTATTTTTTTTCTCCTAAAGTAGCAAAGAGAATGTATTTTTTAATATAAAATAATTAAACAAAGTATCTAATATTTATAGCTTTTAAAAATTAACCTTTTTTATAATACTAAATGGTCACATGACCGTTAAACTTCAACGGTTAAACACACACATATTCATGTTACCCGATTTGATAACTAATCAACTATTACCCTAAATCCTACTTGCCCGCTCAAACTAAGCATCCAAACTACCCGCCCACCCTACCTGAATGATACCCCTTGTATCCTTAGACCATGTGTAGTGGAGAGCATGAATAATGCCCCCACCTATGTGTTGGGTTTTTTGGCTATATGAAAAATGTCCCCATCCCACATTGGTGCAAGGATGAAAGCTTGGGAGGACTCCAAGCCTATAAAAGAAGTCCAAGGCTTTGGTTTCAAAGTGTCCCAACCAAAAATACACTTGAAGTGTTTGGTTCTTTCTTTCTTTTCTTTTGTCTTAAAGTGTAGAAAGGTTTTAGTTAAACACTTTGGAGAGTGTGGGTGTAATTGGGCGGAGGGAGGCTTGAGAGATTAGTCTATGTGATTGTAACAATTTGTCGCATAGTGGATCTTTCTCTTTGGAGGCCCGTGGTTTTTCTTCGGTTTTGGAGTTTCCATGTATATTCTTGTGTTCAGTTATATTTCTTTATTGTTAGCTTTGGGAAGGTTGTTGGGGATCCTTGAGACCGCTTGTTTCCCAACAAGTGGCATCAGAGCTCCAGGTTTTGGGGGGAGGTCTCGGTTTAGAAGGTTCGTAGTATGCTCTGTGGTTGCAGCTTAGTCTGATCTTCCACATCAGAAACAAATTTTCTTGGAGGGTGTCTTGGTATTTTTGAAGGTTCGTAGTATGCTCTGTGGCTGCAGCTTAGTCTGATCTTCTACATCAGAAACGAGGATTCGGTTAACTGTTTTGTATACGATAGAATTATACGCGAGCCGGATATACGCATTTTGTCCTGGGAAGGTTCTGGCTAGGAAAGACGTATGTCCATTGTGACCCACCTCTCTTTCTTGGGAATCCTTTGTTGGGTGTACTGCTTATAGACTTGGTGCATATTTTCTAGTATACAATATTGTTTTTGAAGATACGGATACGATGTCGAAAAACAGTCCCATGAGGTTCGACGTAGAGAAATATGATGGAAGAATCAACTTTGGTTTGTGGCAAGTTCAAGTCAAGGATGTGATGTATCAATCTGGGTTACACAAGGCGTTGAAGGGGAATCGACCCCTGTTTCAAGCAAGGATTCAAGCGGAACCAGTAAAGACGATGATGAAGAATGGGAAGATTTGGATTTGAGAGCTGCAAGTGCGATTTGTTTGTGTCTAGCAAAGAACGTTCTTGCAAATGTGCATGGGATATCAACTGCAAAGGATTTGTGGGAGAAGCTTGAGCAGTTGTATCAAGGCAAAGGCATCTCAAATCGGTTGTATCTCAAGGAACAGTTTCATACCCTTCGTATGGATGGAGATACAAAAATATCAGATCATCTAAGTGTTCTTAATAATATCGTGTCAGAACTGGAGGCTATTGGAGTGAAGGTTGAAGATGAGGATAAAGCACTAAGGCTCATATTATCTTTGACATCTTCCTATGAGCATATGAAGCGCATTCTGATGTATGGGAAAGAAACCCCGAAATATGCGGATGTTACTGAGAAGCTATTGTCTGAAGAGAAAAGACTGGGAAGTGGCGGTCATACTTCGTCAGAATGAACGGTTTTAATATGCGGGAACAGGAAGAAGAAGCACTTATAGAAGATTCCTGTATGCTGGAGGTGTGGACAGTCTGGGCATTTCAAGAGATATTGTCCAGGTGGAGCAGATTCGGCAAGCAGCTCCAAGTCAACTAACAATGTCGTTGACGGTGATAATTTCTTTTGAAGTTATGTCATCCATATGGTATGCCCGCGCTACCATCAAAGGGGATGTAATTTTGTTAGCGGGTTCACGGATTTACCCATGGGCATTGGGTTGTCATAGATGCAACATGTGTGGTGAAAAAATGATGTTGATAGCTGATGAACTTCCCGGTATGCCAAGCGAGGAAGTTGCACCATAAATTTTCAGCAGGTTTTTCAATATGTGCCGAGAAGAAATTCTTAGAATGGTCTATTCTAAGTGGTGATACTCTTTTATGGTGGAGTATGATCGTCGGTTGAAGACAGTGTTCCTTTAATGTGGTTGCTTTTTTCATATATCCAAGGTGGAGATTTGTTGGGTTTTTTAGCTATATGAAAAATGTCCCCATCCCACATTGGTGCAAGGATGAAATCTTGGGAGAACTCAAAGCCTATATAACAGACAATATCATCATCACCATAATCACTCCTAAAATCCATCCTCTCCATTATTGTGAATATTATGTTTTATTGTATAGTCAATAGATGTTAATAGCTTGCTTAATCTTCTCCATGTAATTAGCTTTGTAATCAAGTATATAATGATACATCAATCTCTCTAAAATTCAAGAGAGAATTCCTTGACTTTCATGGTATCAGCCTAGCTTACCAATCGATCATCTTCCCCTGTTTCCATCTCTTCCTTTTCTTGCCCACCATGTCGACAACTTCATCCTCCTCCTCCACCACCACCAACACTAAACTTCCGATGGCCACCATACTCCACATGCTCACCCTCAAACTCTCTTCCACCAACTATCTCTATTGTCATTGTCACACCACGACCCGCAGCGGAAAAAGGTGATCGGGGCATGATTGGGTTTTCATCAAAGCTCATGACATTTATTATAATGTTTCATATTTATTATTACAATTTAAAGGAGATCATACAATCAAATCATACAAGTAAAACATGTTCTATACATCTTTCTAGACTTCATTATTTTTCTTCTAAGGCAATTTCCTATGTGTTCCTTGCTTCATCCTGTCCACCTGTATCATGTGTAAAAATGGTTTTTTGGGTCAACAAAAAGTTGGCGAGTGAATCTTATGAAAACATTTAAACGTGTTTATTGTATTGATTATAAAATAAAGTGCATAACCACATATGAGTAAATGTAGATGTAAATTTATTCACAAAACACATAATATTAAATATTGCACACACATACAACGAATGATTGTTTTGAGGCACGCGTTGTTCAACTCGTCTCCCACGAGGAACTAATGGGCCTAATGAATGATTTTGAGGCACGCGTTGTTCAATGAACTGATGGGCCTAATGAATGTTTTTGAGGCACGCGTTGTTCAACTCGTCTCCCACGAGGAACTGATGGGCCTAATAAATAATTTGCATACAACTTGACAATATGTAATACATCACAACAAACAATATTTACATTCTAAGTTTAGATCATATAATGGTATAGCACGAGTTTGAATAAGCGAATTAATTTAAGCGACACATGATACACCCCAAAACATGAATAAAAAGGGGAATTTGTAAAAATTCACTCACAGTGGTTGCGTTTTCTTGGATTGATGATGAATGCGCACGAATTTGGATTTAACCACGAGAGAAACTAACCTAAATAATAACATAATGGTTCGGTAAATAAGTGGATTTTTATTTGAGATTAATAATTTTAATTCATAACCTTAATAGGATTTCTAGATTTATTTTTGCGAGTTTAAGGACATTTTCTAACTTTAAAAATATTATTTTTAAGTATTTTTAATTGATTTTTAAATTAAATAAATAAATAAATAAATAAATATAAAAATGTTGACTTTTTGACTTTGACCGTTGACTGGGCGTTGACCGTTGACCGGACCGTTGACCGGTCGGACCGTGTTTATTATATGCGCTGAGTGAGGTTCGAACTCGTGACCTCCCGTACGCGTGCACGCAGCTCTACCAACTGAGCTACGTGTCTAACCCGAAATAATCTCGTTTTTAATTATATATATATAACAAATTAGATTAATTCATTTCTGTCTTTATTTAAAAACTTGATAATTGCCAGAACCGGTTACAGAAGCAGGATTCGAACTCGGGACCTGTGGTTTAACTTTGCACACAGTCCACCGCTGGACTGTGTGTCTAACCTGGTTAGAATACTGGTTTTTATTAAACTTAAATACTAACTGGAAGGTGTTCTGGGGCCTTTCAAAAAAATTGAGATTTATCACAATAAACCGGTTAAGTGCACGAATCGAACTCGGGACGTGTGGTTTAAAATTGCACACAGTCCACCACTGGACTGTGTGTCTAACCCGTTTAAAAATCTGTTTTAAATTAAACTTATATATTAACAGTGCTTCATCTTCTTCAGTTTATGAAACCAGAGAATCAACACGACTGTTTAATCAATAAGTCTTGTTGAATTAGTTGATTGAGTATTACTGATTAACGAAATTAATTTAAACAGAAAGGTTTTAAGGATGTTGTACCGAACAGGTGTGATTTCCGACGAATTTCCGGTGACTGAAACTTTTCCGGCGACGTGTAACTTGCGACAGAGGATCTTCAGGAAGTTTGAGGTGAGTGTGGGTGACTTCTGTCGAAGCTCTAGAAGTCCTATATATAGAGTAAGGCAAAAGAGATGAAATGGGTTCGGTTTTCAGGCGACTTGTAGAGAATTTCCGGCGACTTGCAGTGAGGTTTTTCAGAGTGAGTTTGAGAGTGATAAACGAGTTGGATTGAGGAATTTAGCCCTGTATTTATAGGTTGCTATGGTGAGGTTTGATTTCGGTTAAATCGGCGGTTACGACTGAAATTGGGGCTAGACATCGGTTATAACCGATGTCGTCGGCGGTTATAGCGTTATAGTCAAAAGGAATAATGGCTGAACTCGCGGATTGCCGGATTTTCCGGTGATTGCGAGTTCTGTCGCGCTGAAAGTCCGATTTCGAATTTGAGTTTTATGTTAAGTATTATTTATTTCGGTATTATTCCAAACGCAAGTGTGTGGCGGAGTGGTGTGTTGGTTGTTTGGTTATATGCGAGACCCGGGTTCGAATCCCGGCGTCTCCTGTTTATTTTTTTATTCAGTTTTTATTATAATTATAAATTATGGTTTTTAAATTCCAATTTATTTATTAATTATATATCGTTTAAAATTAAAATAAACAATATATACGCGACGAAAATTTTGACTGACTATTCAGTTAATAAACGAAGCGGATTTTGGAAACCCGTTTTTTGAAGGATGTTACCGTATCCCCTACTTTTAGAAATTTCGTCCCGAAATTTAAGTAGTGGTATGTTTGACTCGAAAGGAGGGTGGTTTTGACAATTACATACTTAGAAGGGGGTAAGAGTTTAAATTTTATTTGAGGCGGTAACGTTCCTAGTAAGTGTTGAATACCCTGCTACATGAATCGCTTTTTGATGCCTAAGATAAAGAATATTGATAAACAGAGTTGATTGACTAGGTATGATCTCATGCACAAGAGTTCTGAGAGAATCGATACGTTTGGAAAGATAAGGTTATATCCTAAAACAAAACTTCTACCACTAAAACCTACATGGAACCTCTCATAACCGCCTGACAATGCCTCTGCTCCTTTGGCAAGAATACTTATATATAGGAAGTACCAGCGGCGTATCCACCATATTCTTGTCAAATTTTCATTGGCTTTATCAGTAAGTTATGATTAGTTCTATGTGACTCTAGAACATAAACAAACACAACAACCAAAGCTTGAGTCTTAATTCTGATAGTATACATGTTTGAATGATGACAGTACCTCTCTCGTTTGTTATGATGAAGAGGTTAGTCTATGTAGAAGTGGGACACAACCCAACTTCTTTGAATGATGAGATTGAAATACGTTGAGATGTATGATGATATGAATGCTAAATCAGTGAGTATAAAACAAACTTCAACCATGACATTACTAAATCCTACATGGAATTTCTCATAACCGCCTGACAATGCCTCTGATCCTTTGGCAAGAATACTTATATATAGGAAGTACCAGTGGCGTATCCACCATATTCTTGTCAAATTTTCATTGGCTTTATCAGTAAGTTATGATTAGTTCTATGTGACTCTAAAACATAAACAAACACAACAACCAAAGCTTGAGTCTTAATTCTGAAAGTATACATGTTTGAATGATGACAATACCTCTCTCGTTTGTTATGATGAAGAGGTTAGTCTATGTAGAATTGAGACACAACCCAACTTCTTTGAATGATGAGATTGAGATACGTCGAGATGTATGATGATATGAATGTTAAATCAATGAGTATAAAACAAAACTAAAATAGTAATTCGCATTAAGATTCTTGGATAAATTTCCAATTTATAATTGAAATACGTGAAGATTGAGATAACATAAAGAAAACATAAAAACTAAGCGGTTGGAGTTGAATCTTGATTTTTGGTGAAGAAAACTAGTTGGGTGGTTCGTTTGGGCCGTTATTATCTTCAACAGGATTGGCGTTGATGTTGTAAGCTCTTCCTCTTGCTGGTGGCCTAGTGGTTAGGTTTTCTTGATTTGCTTGGTTAACTGGGTTTGCTTGAGCTTGGGCGTTTATGATGTTAACCAATCGAGGACACGTGTTTCTAAAGTGGGTAGGGTCGCCACAATTAAAACAAGCTCGAACATATGGAAATATGGGGTATTGGGGTTGTTGATATGCCTGGATCATGTTTTGAGTAGGGGGTGAGGCTTGGTTTTGAGAGGTGCGGCAATCCTTGCTCAAATGACCATAGCGTCCACAATTCGCACATAGTCGACAAGGTAAGGTAGATGGATGGTGATAAAAACAGGTGTTGCATTGAGGGTGAGGTCCAAAGTAAGGTTTCTTATTTGGGTAAGTTGAGTTGGGTGCTACTTGAGTGATTGGGATAGCTTGGAGGGGTATGGCTTGTGAAGCTGGTTGATTGTGTTGGGTGACAGGAATATTTGCCATCTCGTTTTCTCTTAGAAATGGGTTGAGGAGGGGATTTGGTTTGGGTGGAGTTTGAGGTTTCAGTTGATGCTTTATCCTTCTTCTTCTCCTCCTTGAAGTCTTTATTCCGTATGCGGTTTTCGGTGAGCTCTGTAGCTAACTCCATGGCTGCTTCTAAAGTTGCAGGATTTGAAATGCTTGAAGGTGCATTTAGTGGTATTTGGGGGAGGGTTGATAACATTTTGATCTTCTTGATTGATTGGGTTGACGGGATTAGCGGTAAGGGCTTGTTGAACTTGAACTACGATGTTGGGTATTACGGCCGCCATTTGTTGAGCGATTTGGGCAGCCATGCGCTCGCGGGATTTTCCTGATCTCATTTTCCTACGAGCGAGACTAGAAGACATCTACAAGGAATACGTATCAAGAGTATGAGTTGGACGTTTTAGGGGTCATGTGTCGTATTTAGGAATGAACATAAAATAAATGAAGAATAATAATTTACTACATCCATAGGATGTCTTGGGCTTTGCTCGTAATTGGGCCTTTGCATGCCGCCATACTTCACCTTCGTAATCATGTGGGCCCCCATGATTACCGGGTCTTTCATATGGTTCGCATGTGTTAGCCTGGTAACGTACACTAAAACCCGGAGAAAATCGAGAAATATGTATGTAATGAATGATATTCGGAATGTATCCAGGTGTGGACACGGTGACACCTCAAAGTGGGGTTAGTTCGAACGACGTTTGGTGTAGCATGCTTTGGCCTAATAGGTCCTTCGTACTCTCATCGTTAATCCCCAGGTAGGCAAACTGGTCCGTTATATTGGATTTATATGAATGCCAACCTAGACAGGACGTTCCGACTACCGGTACTCGTACCCTTACAGTTACTACATGCCCGTCGTAGAACTCACTTTGATGAGATTGAAAAATAAAAAATGCGATAAAATCTTGAATAACGGAAGTATGAAGATGATTTAAATATGTGAACATTGAAATATGCGTGATGAATGTATATGTAAGCATGTTATGTTTGACTATAAGTATAACTCATTAAGTATCACACAAAATGATAATGAGAGTGTTTGCATGCATTTGTGTACGTAATAAATACGAAACAAATAAACATCATGAGTTTGCATGTAACCACATAAACAATTAAAATCTAATCAACTATAGTATAGGCTCTAAGGGTCTAATAACTTATCCTATATCCCTATAGTCAAAAGCTCTGATACCAATCTGTCACACCCCGACCCGCAGCGGAAAAAGGTGATCGGGGCATGATTGGGTTTTCATCAAAGCTCATGACATTTATTATAATGTTTCATATTTATTATTACAATTTAAAGGAGATCATACAATCAAATCATACAAGTACAACATGTTCTATACATCTTTCTAGACTTCATTATTTTTCTTCTTAGGCAATTTCCTATGTGTTCCTTGCTTCATCCTGTCCACCTGTATCATGTGTAAAAATGATTTTTGGGTCAACAAAAAGTTGGCGAGTGAATCCTATGAAAACATTTAAACGTGTTTATTGTATTGATTATAAAATAAAGTGCATAACCACATATGAGTAAATGTAGATATAAATTTTCACAAAACAAATAATATTAAATATTGCACACACATACAACGAATAATTGTTTTGAGGCACGCGTTGTTCAACTCGTCTCCCACGAGGAACTGATGGGCCTAATGAATGAGTTTTGAGGCACGCGTTGTTCAACGAACTGATGGGCCTAATGAATGATTTTGAGGCACGCGTTGTTCAACTCGTCTCCCACGAGGAACTGATGGGCCTAATAAATAATTTGCATACAACTTGACAATATGTAATACATCACAACAAACAATATTTACATTCTAAGTTTAGATCATATAATGGTATAGCACGAGTTTGAATAAGCGAATTAATTTAAGCGACACATGATACACACCAAAACATGAATAAAAAGGGGAATTTGTAAGAATTCACTTACAGTGGTTGCGTTTTCTTGGATTGATGATGAATGCGCACGAATTTGGATTTAACCACGAGAGAAACTAACCTAAATAATAACATAATGGTTCGGTAAATAAGTGGATTTTTATTTGAGATTAATAATTTTAATTCATAACCTTAATAGGATTTCTAGATTTATTTTTGCGAGTTTAAGGACATTTTCTAACTTTAAAAATATTATTTTTAAGTATTTTTAATTGATTTTAAATTAAATAAATAAATAAATAAATAATATAAAAATGTTGACTTTTTGACTTTGACCGTTGATCGGGCGTTGACCGTTGACCGGTCGGACCGTGTTTATTATATGCGCTGAGTGAGGTTCGAACTCGTGACCTCCCGTACGCGTGCACGCAGCTCTACCAACTTAGCTACGTGTCTAACCCGAAATAATCTTGTTTTTAATTATATATATATACAAATTAGATTAATTCATTTCTGTCTTTGTTTAAAAACTTGATAATTGCCAGAACCGGTTACAGAAGCAGGATTAGAACTGGGGACCTGTGGTTTAACTTTGCACACAGTCCACCGCTGGACTGTGTGTCTAACCTGGTTAGAATACTGGTTTTTATTAAACTTAAATACTAACTGGAAGGTGTTCTGGGGCCTTTCAAAAAAATTGAGATTTATCACAGGAAACCGGTTAAGTGCACGAATCGAATTCGGGACGTGTGGTTTAAAATTGCACACAATCTACCACTGGACTGTGTGTCTAACCCGTTTAAAAATCCGTTTTAAATTAAACTTATATATTAACAGTGCTTCATCTTCTTCAGTTTATGAAACCAGAGAATCAACACGACTGTTTAATCAATAATTCTTGTTGAATTAGTTGATTGAGTATTACTGATTAACGAAATTAATTTAAACAGAAAGGTTTTAAGGATGTTGTACCGAACAGGTGTGATTTCCGACGAATTTCCAGTGACTGAAACTTTTCCGGCGACGTGTAACTTGCGACAGAGGATCTTCAGGAAGTTTGAGGTGAGTGTGGGTGACTTCTGTCAAAGCTCTAGAAGTCCTATTTATAGAGTAAGGCAAAAGAGATGAAATGGGTTCGGTTTTCCGGCGACTTGCAGAGAATTCCGGCGAGTTGCAGAAAATTTCCGGCGACTTGCAGCGAGGTTTTTCAGAGTGAGTTTGAGAGTGATAAACGAGTTGGATTGAGGAATTTAGCACTGTATTTATAGGCTGCTATGGTGAGGTTTGATTTCGGTTAAATCGGCGGTTACGACTGAAATTAGGGCTAGACATCGGTTATAACCGATGTCGTCGACGGTTATAACGTTATAGTCAAAAGGAATAATGGCTGAACTCGCGGATTGCCGGATTTTCTGGTGATTGCGAGTTCTGTCGCGCTGAAAGTCCGATTTCGAATTCGAGTTTTATTTTAAGTATTATTTATTTCGGTATTATTCCAAACTCAAGTGTGTGGCGGAGTGGTGTTTGGTTGTTTGGTTATATGTGGGACCCGGGTTTGAATCCCGGCGTCTCCTGTTTATTTTTTTTATTCAGTTTTTATTATAATTATATATTATGGTTTTTAAATTCCAATTTATTTATTAATTATGTATCGTTTAAAATTAAAATAAACAATATATACGCGACGAAAATTTTGACTGACTATTCGGTTAATAAACGAAGCGGGTTTTGGAAACCCGTTTTTTGACGGATGTTACAGGCATAACCAAATCTTACCCCTCCTCGCCAATCAAGAACTAATCGGTTACATTGACGGTTCTATCTCTCCACCTTCGAAAACCATCATCTTGATTCAAAAGAACAACCAAATCCAGCCTACTCGGCCTGGTTTGTTAACGATCAACAGGCCGTGCTTATCCTAAATTCCTCTCTTACTGAAGAAGCGGTTGCTGAGATACTCGGTCTCTCAACCGCTCGTGAAATCTGGACAGCCCTCGAGGCCGCCTACAGTAACACATCCTTGGAATGGATGCATTTTCTCCGTGACAATCTTTGCCAATTGACAAAAGGAACCTCTAGTGTTGCCGAATACGGTCGTAAATTCAAAGCCGTATGTGATCAACTCTCTGCGATTGGTCATCCTGTAAGCAACACAGACAAAACCCACTGGTTTCTCTGTGGTCTCGGTTCCACTTTTAAGAGCTGGTCCATCGCCATTCGAACCGCTCGGGACCCTCTTCCTTTCCGCGATCTGCTAACTAAAGCAGAAAGCCAAGAACAATTTCTCCTTACACTTCATCCGCCTACTCCTTCCTCTGTTGCCTTTGTAGCGCACCATCACCATAATCGTTTTTCTGGACCTTCAAACAATCGGTCCAAATCAGGATCATCTGGATCCGGTTCTTATAACCGTGGTAACAATCAACCCAACTCATCCAAAGGAACCCGTAGACCACCTCATTGTCAGTTATGTCGCACCAACGAACATTATGCAAACAAATGTCCGAAACTCTCCTCTTTTGCTGCATCCGCTTCTGGAAACGAAGACCTTGCACGCGCCTTCCATGCTCAATGTCATGTTTTGGATGAAGACAGTCCCGATTGGACAGCTGACACCGGGGCCGATCATCACATGACTAACGAAACCGATAACCTAACCTCTTTTGCTCCTTACACAGGATCCTCATCCGTTATTTTTGGTAATGGACATTCTTTACCAATAACCCATAAAGGACGTGTCCCAATTAACAAACACGTTAAATTAAATGATGTTCTGGTGGTTCCTTCCGTAACTCGAAATCTTCTTTCCATTAGCAAATTGACAAATGACTATCCCGTTGATGTTCTATTCTCTAATTCATTTTTGTGATCCAGGACCGAAAAACAAGCCAACCTCTCGCTCAAGGTCGGTGTGAAAACGGTCTTAATGTGCTTCGGGACAAGTCTTTGGCGTTTTTGCTTCTAGTTCATTTAATAAAGCCTCCTTTGAATCGTGGCACAATCGTTTGGGTCATGTTGCATTTGATATTATTTCTGTTTTGAAAAGACTTGGTCATTTGTCATTTACATCTATTTTACCTAAGCCCAATATTTGTTCTCCATGTCAACTTGCTAAAGCTCACAAATTGCCATTTAATACCAATGACAAACGTGCCTCTCATCCTCTAGATCTTGTCCACTGTGATTTATGGGGACCCTCACCAATCATTAGCAAAGACGGGTATAAATACTATGTTGTGTTTGTGGATGATCATTCTAGATTTACCTGGATGTATCCTCTTAAAAACAAAACCGATTTTTATACGGTTCTTCAAACTTTTTTGAATTTAGTTCAAACTCAACTTTCACGCAAAATAAAAGTTTTCCAAAGTGATGGCGGTACAGAATTTACAAATAGATTTGTGCGAAAATCTTTGATGAAAATGGCACTTTTCACCGATTTTCATGTTCTTATACCGCCCCTCAAAATGGACCTGCCGAAAGAAAACACCGTCACATTGTGGAAACGGGTCAAGCCATGCTTTTCCGCGCAAATGTTCCCATCTCTCATTGGGTCGATGCCTTCAGTTTGGCCACATACATCATCAATCGCTTGCCAACTAAGATCCTAAACCACAAATCACCTTTCGAAATACTTTTCTCCATAACACCTAATTACACAAATTTTCGTGTCTTCGGGTGTTGTGTCTATCCATACCTATGTGACTATGCACCTCATAAACTTGCACCACATAGTATCCCTTGTATTTTTTTAGGCTATGCCCCGCAATACAAAGGATACAAATGCTTTGATCCTGCATCGTCACGCATGTATGTAACCCGGCATGCTCGATTTGATGAAACTTGTTTCCCGTTTGTGCGTGACTCATCCTATACCAACTTAGCCAATCTTTTCCTTTCCACATTCCACGAACCAACCTCCTTTCCACCCACTGACCACCAAAATTCTAAACCGCACCCTCCTAAATTTACACACATTCCTGATTCGCCTTGCACCTTGTGCAAAGGCGATTCTTCTCCTCATCCGCATCCGTCTTCCACCACACCCGAAAATCATCCACCATCCAACACGACACATCCAACCCCAACCCATCGTCTTCCGCACCACAAGCCGAACCCTTGGCTCAATCCACTCCCGCAGCCTCTCATCCTATGGTAACCCGTTCCAAAGTTGGAACTTTCAAACCCAAGCCGAAACACACATCTTATCTTGCAAATGCCATGCACTCTTGTTTACATGCGGCCCTCCTCACAAATACAATTCCAAAAGGCTTCAAAAGTGCATAAGATGAAATTAAAGCTCTCCATCGGAATGAAACGTGGACTCTTGTGTCACGCCCTTCATCAACAAACGTTGTTGGTTCTAAGTGGGTATTTATAACTAAATATCATTCCGATGGTTCTCTTGATCGACATAAAGCAAGACTTGTTGCTCAAGGCTTTACCCAAATTCCCGGCCTTGATTTCAATCATACATTTAGTCTCGTGGTTAAAGCATCTACTATTCGCATTGTTCTCTCTCTAGCGGTTATCAACAATTGGTCTTTACACCAACTCGATGTGAACAATGCCTTTCTCAACGGGAACATTTCTGAAACCGTATATATGGAGCAACCTCCCGGGTTTGTGGATCCTAAACTTCCCCACCATGTTTGCAAACTTACCAAGGCGCTCAATGGCCTTAAACAAGCTCCACACGGGCATGGTTTCAACGCCTAAGCTCTTTTCTCATATCTTACGGTTTCAAATGTAGTCGGGCCGATCCTTCACTCTTTATCTATCATAACGGCGATTCCATCATGTACCTTCTTGTGTACGTAGATGATCTAATCCTTACAGGAAACAACAAGTCCCTAATCAAAACCTTCACCACTCGCCTACATCAGGAATTTGCCATCAAGAACTTGGGCTCTCTTAATTATTTTCTTGGCCTTGAAGTTGTTCATGACACCAAAGGTCTTTTCCTCACACAAACTAAATATGCCAATGACATCCTCACTCGCGCCGGGTTAACCGACGCGAAACCCGTACCCACTCCCCTTTCCACATCCGATACCTTCACCAAAGATGGTGCCCTCTATTCCGATCCCACTCACTATCGCTCCCTTGTTGGTGCGCTTCAATACTTAACCATCACGCGACCTGATTTATCATATGCCGTAAATCAAGCTTGCCAACACTTACATTCACCGACCGATAAACATTTCCAACTGGTTAAGCGGATACTTTGTTATGCAAGGGAACTATCTCTCACGGGTTACTCTTTACGCGTCCCACGACGCCTTCCATCTTAGGTTACTCGGATGCGGATTGGGCACGATGTATTGAAACGCGTCGATACACATATGGCTACTCAATTTTCTTAGGTGGTAACTTGGTATCCTGGAGTGCCAAGAAACTACCAACAGTAGCAAGATCAAGCTATGAATCCGAGTACAGGGCAATGGCAAATGCGGCAGCCGAAATCATTTGGATCACACACCTATTGCAGGAACTTCATGCTCTACCACCAACCCGGCCAACACTTCTATGCGACAACAAGAATGCCTTATTCATGACTCAAAATCCAATTTTCACAAACGTGCCAAGCACATCGACTTAGATTATCACTTTGTGCGCGAATTGGTTATGTCGGGTAAATTACACACCAAGTTTGTTCCTACCAAGCTTCAACTTGCGGACATCTTTACAAAAAGTTTGCCACGGCCTCTCTTTGAGCATTTTCGAGATCTACTACGTGTTCAACCACCGCCGTTTCGCTTGCCGGGATAACATACAACATCATCATCACCATAATCACTCCTAAAATCCATCCTCTCCATTATTGTGAATATTATGTTTTATTGTATAGTCAATAGATGTTAATAGCTTGCTTAATCTTCTCCATGTAATTAGCTTTGTAATCAAGTATATAATGATACATCAATCTCTCTAAAATTCAAGAGAGAATTCCTTGACTTTCACTATAAAAGAAGTCCAAGGCTTTGGTTTCAAAGTGCCCAACCAAAAATACACTTTAAGCGTTTGGTTCTTTCTTTCTTTTTCTTTTTACTTAAAGTGTAGAAATGTTTTAGTTAAATACTTTAGAAAGTGTGGGTGTAATTGGGCAGAGGGAGGCTTGAGAGATTACTCTATGTGATTGTAACAATTTGTCGCATAGTGGATCTTTCTCTCTGTAGGCCCGTGGTTTTTCTCCGGTTTTGGAGTTTCCACGTATATTCTTGTGTTCAGTTATATTTCTCTATTGTTAGCTTTGGGATGGTTGTTGGGATCCTTGAGACCACTTGTTTTCCAACATTATGGGCATTGTACGACACGTGTCATCCCAGTCAGCAATAGGGCATTATGTGGCGTTTTTCTAAAACGGGTGTAGTAGGGATGTGGGCATTGTGGGACATTATGTTAAAAAGGGTGTAAGAAAATAAATAAATAAAAAAAACTGATGATCTTGAGTTGGAATGATCTGATTGGCCAACCAAGACAATGCACAGTGTGTTTTAAAGGACGCCTCTCGCTTTTTTTGGTAAAAAACGCCCAGGGGACGGCTTCGAGGCATTGTGGGGTATTTTTGAATAAAAAAACGTCTGAAACTTTATAGTTTTTATATCCGTCATAATCGACATGATAAATCATAAGATCCATAACCGAAACCATTGTTGACTTCGAAAAAACAACGAAACTCCATAAAATAAAATAAAATAAAATCCATAATTTCCATTATCCCTAGATACCGGAATGGCCGTCGCAAAAATATCTTTTACACAACATTCAACAAGCAGCAGATGCGTGTACATCATCATCCATGTGGCCACTAGACCAGCCATTGATGTGGCGTATTCTCAACACAATATACCCGACACGTGATCACACTTATAGCTCCAACACAACGGCACGGGTTCACCTTACGTGGGTCGGTTATTTATACCATCCTAGATTTCATTTCCCGACCATTATTGTCATGCAAATGATCCCAAAAAATAAAAAAGAAAGGTTACAATATTACAAAATTACAAAACTATATAATATATAATCCCATTATCCTCTCACGCACGTTATACTGTTCTGTTCCCTCAAATATATCGTTACATATATTCTACTTCATCTTTAGGAAAGCATATTTAGAGAGAGAGGAGAGAGAGAGGGGATGAGAGAGAAAGAAGTGGACGGTGACGGTAAAGTTGGTGGTGGTGGGGAGACGACGATGGGGAGAGACGATTCGGACAGGGTACGGGAGATGCAGTTGTCGATAGCGGCGTCGTCTTCGGTGTTTCCGGGGTTTCGGTTTTCCCTACGGATGATGAGTTGATTTCTTATTACTTGAAGAAGAAGTTGCAAGGATTTGATAATTGTGTGGATATTATTCTGGAGGTTGATTTCTGTCGACATGAGCCGTGGGATTTACCAGGTTGTTGCTTGTTTTCACTGTCTTAAATTTATTTTGATTTTAATGTTATAATTTGTTGGTATGTGGATTTTGACTGTTTAACCGGTTTAATTAAACAAGGGTAAACAAGGGTAAAGGGTAAAGGTTAACCTTTTAGAACCTAAAATACAAAAACAGAAGTATTATAACCTTAAACACGCCATAGTCTTTTCATAACAACCCATTTAAAAAATGAATTTAAACTCATCCCTTCCCATACCAATTTAGCCTTTATATAACAACTTATTTAACTTGTTAGGCCATTTCGCTACGTGTTACATTGTTAACATCTCACCCAGTTAGTTAAATCTCTTTTTATCATATTAAATGTCTCACTCGTATTAAATTATTATAATAATAATAACGGTAATATAAAAAAATAAATTAAACAATTAAATATCTTATTTTACATAAGATTTCAACTATGTTGTACTTTTAAAATTATTAAATCTTCATTATTTGTTACTGAAAATTTTAAATACTTATTATTATTTTTTATCTACAAAATCTTTATTGAAAAACAATGATTTATCATATATTGTAACTACAATTATTTTAATATATTGTTATACCCATGTATTACCACTAGGGTTCTAACACGGTATATTATAAACTCAAAAAAAGCATATCATAAACTCCACGCCAATCCGTTTTTTTATTAACCCATTTACAAATTAATATAATAATCACCAACATCCGGAGTGAGGGTTTACGGACAATGTCGAAGCTTGAGATTTTCAACCTTCAACCAGGGGTGGAAGTGACAAGATCTAAAATTTTCTATAAAACCGGGGACAAAAACGTATAAGGCCAAAAATTTCTATACGAAAACTACCTATTTTCCAAGGGCGAAAAGTTCGGGGTCGGACGCCCCCTCCCGCCCTACTTAAACTTCGCCCATGTTTACGGATTCCAAGCGGTTCCTGCGCATCAGAGGGCACGGTCTCACGGTGGTTGAGAAGTCGATTTTGAGCATAGTTCCGAGCAGGGTGGGTATACACGTGAGATTCTTTGTTTTAAAAAAAATATAACTCACCAAGACATTTGAAACTATTATGACTTGTTTAGTTATTACAACCAGTTTACGGTTTGATTATAATTCACCATCTAATTTACAACTCGTTTATTTAACCTACTTATTGCAACCTGTTTACAATTTGAATGTTGATCACCAACCTCTTTACAACTCGTTTAACATGTTTATTACAACCTGTTTACAACTCGTTTAACTTGTTTATTACAACCTGTTTATACTTAGTTGTATTACAACTTGCAACCAATTTTGTAACTCGTTTATCACAAACCGTTAGCTGAACAACAACTTAAACCTATTTTACTCGTTTAGATAAATGACAAATGGTATACTCTGTAAAACTTAATCATGAAGGAAGGCAAATTATTTGAAGCTAAAGAGATTTTAACTAATAAAATATCAAGTCTTGGAGAATATTGCAATTCGGTTGAGCAATTATACATCCGTTTTTTTTTTTTTAGGAAAACCGGTTTTGAGGTTTTAGCATATTTAAGAACGCTACATTTTGTATGCATTCTGAAAACATTTCTTGCAAGTCAAGATTGATCAAGGTTCCTTTATCTGTGATTTTAATGTTTGCTTAATCACTAGGTCTTTCCATTATTCGATCGGATAATGAGTGGTTCTTCTTTTCGGCCCGAGGAAAGAAGTATCCAAACGGGTCACAAAGTAAACGGGCTACACAATCCGGATACTGGAAAGCCACCGGCAAAGAACGAAATGTAAAATCAGGTGCTGTTACAATTGGTACCAAGAGGACACTGGTTTTCCACACCGGTCGGGCACCTAAAGGAGAAAGGACGGAATGGATCATGCATGAATATTGTATGAGTGACACTTCACAGGTTGATTATAACGTATTGAAATTTGAAATTGAAAAAAAAATTATTATCATCAATACATAAATAAGCAATGTTTTTTTACCACCAGACCAGCCAGTTGGACTGGAAGTTAGTACCCAGCCGGTCTGGTTATGCCTAGAACCATTTCCATTTGAACTGATGGACTGGTGAACTGGATTAGGAAGTCGAACCGGATTTTGATTTTTCCTTCAAATTTAAAAATTTCATTTTCTGATTCATTTAATACCTTAGACGGGGTGTAAACGAGCCAAGCCATTCGAGATCGACTCGCTAAGCTCGAATCAAGGGAAATTTAAACGAGCTAAGCTCGAGCTTTTATCGACACTCATTTAATAAACGAGCTTTGCCCAAGCTTCACATATCAAACTCGAGCCGGCTTGTGGCCTAAACAAGTTTTCGTTATTTCATTTTAATTTCTTTTATCTAATATATTAAATGTACATTTGTACAAAAATTAATTAATGTTTTACATAAAATTATAAAATTATTATAATATATATATTAATATATAATAACTAGAAAAATAAATAAATAATAAACAATAAATGAGCTGACCCAAGTCGAGTTTGCGTTGAGCTTAAAAAACTACTCACTAGTCGAGTTCTCGAGTTCGGGCATAAGACTCGTTTAATTACACTTTACCTCAGACCCTTTTTTTGTTAATTTAAGTCTTAATTTAATAAATTTGCAACACATACTTGGTTTAAATCACTGTATATAAACACAATTAAGCGGGGTGCGACTTTATCCGGTTTTAAATCCAGTCCAACCAATGAACCGGTATGACGGTTTGCTCTCTGGTCCGGTTACAAATATGGGAAGTAAGTTTTTATAAATTCGATTAAAAGGTTAAATAAATATTCTTTTTACCCTGTGTTTATAAAGGAAGCCCTGGTTGTTTGTCGGCTCAGACGAAATGGCGATTTCCGAGTGAATGAATCGTCAAGGGTTCTTCTGATCATAGGATATCACCACCTGCAGATACTGATCATGATCATTCTGCTACAAACGAGTATGCCAGTAATACCCAAATCGATGGAGACGGGTTTGACGATGGGAATGCTATAAAGACCAGTTCTATGGAATCGAAAAGCAGCTACAGGTCTCATTCAGTTGAACAAAATGATTCAGAATCTGTGTCTGATCAACAACTGATTGATGAATCCCCGGATGGTTTTTCTACTCCATTTAAGGTCTCGTATCTACCTTCTCTGTCAAGTATTTGTGTTTTTTGAAGGTGTAAAAGAGCCAAGCTGATCATGAGCGATTCAAGAACCATTTGCGAAACGCTATCAATTTGAGCTTAAAAAAGCTCGAGCCTAAAATAAGTTTATTCAATAAATGAGCCCAAGCTCGAGCTAGCTACTAAGCCTAAATTAACATCCATATTATTTAAATATTTCTTATTTAATGTATTAATTTTTTTTTGAATACCAACTGTAAAATGATAATAAAACTAATATATATTATCTTATATAGAAGTTATGATTAGAAATCTAAAATTCAATATAGATGTATATATAAATTAAATGATAAATGATAAACAAGTCGAACTCAAGCTTAGAAATAAGAAAAATACTCGTGAAACAAAGTTAAACGAGCCTATTTTATATAATTTATTAAATATTTATAATTATAATAATTATATACATGTTATTATATTTATATATATGATGAAAGTAACAAAATGATAGATAAAAAAATATAACTATAAATGTGTATATATTAAATAACAAACCGTCGCACTTACTAGAGCTCAAAACATATGCTTGGCTCTGTTCTTTACACCCTTTTTTTTGCAATCGGAATCAACCGGCGTGTGTAGAATCTGTACCGTATGCCTCTATGTTAACCGATCACTTGACTTTATTTTTTTCTTTTCATTTCCAAAAGTTGGTATTATCATGTAATATTATACAGGAAGCCGACAACGAGGATGACTGTTTCGCGGATATAATGAACGACGACATAATAAAACTCGACGAATCAGGCTCGCACTCTCTTATGATCCATGGCATGTTTACGGGTACAAAATACACCGAAATAATACCACCAGAACCCATGTCAGCCCAAGGAACAGCAGTCCGAAGAATCAGACTCCGACAACAAAACCCCGATCTAACCAAACATGAACCACCACCATCATCTTGTGGTGACCACAACAACCCGAAGTCCGATAAGAAACAACCAGGATGTGTGTTTAGTATCCTAGCTGGCAATGGAAACTGTCTGTCAAAGTTCCATCCTATGTATCTGGTTTTGTTGTTTTTGCTCATAATGTTGGTTGCATGGAAAGGTAATTATATGGATGCTAGACAACATATGGGTAACGGTATGGAAGCTTCTAGAAGGCAGTTGAGGTATTGGCTACGTAAGGCTTCGGATAATATATAAATGGGTTGTTTGTATGTAATGTTGTGTATCTAAAGTATAAGATGAGAACTGATCTGCACGTGGTTGTGAAATAGTGGTTAGTCTTCGTCTAGTGGTTTGGAATGTTTAGATATGCTTCATGTATGCAAATTATATGATGTATAAGTATAAAAGATATTCTCTAACTGCCTTGTCATATGTTGTCAAGTGACGCTTGATATAACAAATATATTACTAAGTTTGTGAAAAATGTGAAATAAAAGATTAAGTTTTGGTTGTAAAATGATCTTGAGAAAAGTTGTAATACAACGAAAAGTTGAATAATGATCGGAATAAATAAGATGTCGATCGGAAAGCATTGTGATAAATATATAAATAAGTTATAGAAAAGAATTCTGTCTTAAGATAATAATTTGAAAGTTTAGAAATACTCAAAAAGTAAAAAAATAAAAATAAAACAAAATAAAATTAGTCAATTGTAACGTAACGTGGAATGCTATGACTGGATATGATTTCTATGACTGGATATGATTTCTACGAAGTCAACTTCTATCCATACGATCTTTCACAAACCTTCATGTTGTCCAAGAATCTTTTGTGAATCAAGATAGGTTCATATTTTTATCATTGATTGATTATATCATGTTGTTGATTTTGACGCCTAACGGTCTACTCAGTCTTTGTGAGTTTTAGTCAAACATGACTTATGTAGGTTAAATAATAGCAAATCATGCTTAAAGAAGGTGATAAACGGATAGACATCTACACATATTAGGTGTGTCTAAACGTACATGTTCTTCTTGAGAATATACCCCGTCTCCCATGTGAGAAAGATATTTCTACAATGATGGACGTTTTCACTAAATTTTGTGAGAAAGGGCGTAACTAAAAGAAATAGATTCTTGGATTCTAGGCTGCGTTTTTAAGGCGCTGGATGTATAAACGGTTCATTGTCATCAATTGTAGTCACATTACTAGTCTAGTTATATTATAATATATATTAAACTACATTACATTAACTACAATAAACTTATCCTTTTTTTATTTTAGACATCAAAGATTTTTTTCATTTTATGTTTAGACACATGAAACCTAAACTATAATTCATTTTATCATGTAGGAAGTATATATAATTAATAATTTATACTAAACAGGTTGTATGTTATATTTTCTATATTACTTTTACCTTTAGACTTATTATAGTTTTTATCTATTAAATTTATTTATTAATTGTAATAAATTTGTATATGGCACGGTTTTACTCAAGTTTTATTTAGGACGTGATTTTTCATGATTTCTGAATATACTGTCACAAATGTTTTTATCTACATTTCGTCACGAGAATTTTTTATCTATATTTTCATGGTTTTACTCGAGTTAAATATACGACGTGACGTACCGCCGCAACGCGCGAAATATTTTACTAGTAAACTGATAGAATCATTTCATGATAATTTAAAAGAAATGTATTTTGGATTGTTGCAATGGAAAGTAACATCACAGAACATTTTGGTAAGATCGTTAAATTAGACACTCCGACCAAACAAATAACTAAAGGCTCCATCTATTGTGAAACTCAGTTTTTTTATTTGAACACTATGCGACTCTTATAGGCCTCTGCGGGGCGCATGGTATCAATCCATGCGATGCTTTTGGGCCTCTGCGAGGCGCATGGGTATCTATCTCATGCGATGCTCTTGGGCCTCTGCGGGGCGCATAATTTGGTATTTTAAGTTGTTTAAAGGTTTAAGGTTGTGTTATGTTATTTCATATTTTAGTTAGAGATTAAGTTAGAGATTTACTATTTCAAGTACATCGATAATCAAAATTTACAAAGTAAAAACTGAAACACACACGTATAATAAAATGAAACACACACGTATAATAAAAACTGAAACTGCATTAATATATAACATTTGTTCAGTACATCGATAATCAAAATTTACGAAGTAAAAAAGAAAACAACCTAATCCTGACCACCCTCGCCTGGCTGATGCTGAGCCTGATCCTCCTGTCCCTAATGCTGAGCCTGAGGTGCTTGAGGTACCGGCTGAGGATGTAGTAGATGGCCCGGCATATGAAAATCAACTGGTGGCATACCCACGTGAGCCATAATCGCCGCAATCTGATCAATCTGAAATCGCATCATGTACTGCATATGTGCATTATGCAGCATCTGCATCTGGTAGAACTGATGCATATCAGGCGCAACATGGATCGGCCACTGTGGCAGATGCGGTGGCTGTGGTACGGCAGCAGCGGGCAGGTGCGGCCTGAGCGGCAGGTGCGGCCTGAGGGGCAGGAGCGGCAGGATCTACCGGGTCGTCTTCGAATATCTACAACTGGGAAGACCTCCGGCAAATCGACAGGGACATACAACTCCCCCATGTTGGCCACCAAGCGGCGACCAAACCTAGAATCTTGCCCAGGATACCCATACCCTTTAGGTACGTGTGTCAAGCCTCCTAGGCAAGATAGCAGGACCGCAACATGGATCCGCATCTATATCGATCTCTGGAAGCAGGGCCCTGGCAATGATGGTGATATACGCACCACCGTAAAATACTGCTCGCTCCTGCCGTATGTACGCGCTAACGTAAAACATAGCCAAACTCCTGGCTAGCACGCACGGCCTGCGCCCCAGCAGACAGTATAAAAAGAAAAGGTGTGGGCGTATAGCAGACGTAGCTATGCACCGGTGCATGTACCGGTACAAGGGGTCGGCTATCAGGCTGACCTTCCCAGAAGGCCAAGTATACTCCTGCTGAGGGGCAATGACTGACCAAAAACCTAGGAGCTCCCCCTTCGTCCTACTAATCAAAGTGTCAGTGTATATGGGCTGAGTAGTCTCGTGAGGTGTGTATAAGCCGCATATAAGCGCACAGTCGCTGAGGCTCATCTGAAACTGACGACCGCATAAACGAAACTCGATCTCGATAAACGGGTGGTCTGGGTCATCCTCTGGGTGGTCGGTTGGGCGTGGGGTGAATGTGAATGAAGAAAGAAACTCGATCGTAATGGTCCTATAGGTAGGGGTGTGCGCTAAGAGAAACAATCTGTCCCACGGCTTACCCACACCGATAAAATGTAGTGCTCGATCAGTCTCATCCAACGTCTCCAGCATACTCCAGTCAATCGACTCGTGCGCGCCAATGATGACCGGCGTAGTCTGTCACATCGTCTAAAAGGGGAAGCAGAATCGTCATGATGAGGAAATACAAGAAACGCGTGATCCTCCAACGGATCAATCTCTGGCCGCTCGCGCCTCCTACGACGCCCCCCTAGGAGCCACAGGGACATCAACATCCTCCATCGGCTCATCGATAAGAAACTCCATCTGCAAAACATTAAAATGATTAAAATATTAATATTAATAATAAAATGATATAAATATTAATTTTAAAAATAAAATGATATAAATATTAATTTTAATAATAAAATGATATAAATATTAATTTTAATAATAAAATGATTAAAATATCAATATTAATAATAAAATGATTAATATATTAATATAAATATTAATTTTAATATTTACCTAAATACGGTATAAATCTACCTAAATACGACATGGATCTACCTAAATACGGCATAGATCTACCTAACCACGGCATAAACTACCGAAATACCGTATGGATCTATCATCTAAATACACGGTAAAAAAGTACCTAAATACGGTATAAAACTAACCTCTATAACGTAAGAAGTCGAAAAACGAGATCGTGCGGGATTTCTTGGCTTGTTCTTAGTGTCTTTTAGTGTGTGTTTCGAGAGGTTGTGTGTTTGGAGATAGTATGGACCTCTGCTGATCGCAGAGGCTTATGTAAATAACCAATGCGCCCCGCAGAGGCCTATTCGCGGCGCGTGGGATCAAAGAAACACAAAAGCTGATTTTCTTGGCTTGTTCTTCAGTGTCGTTTAGTGTGGTGTTTGGAGATAGTATGGACCTCTGCTGATCGCAGAGGCTTATGTAAAAACCAATGCACCCCGCAGAGGCCTATGCGCGGCGCATGGGATCAAAGAAACACAAAAGCACACGGATCGCTGACGTGCTTTTGTGTTTCTTTGATCCCATGCGCCGCGCATAGGCCTCTGCGGGGCGCATTGGTTGTTTTTTTTATTTAAAAATTAGATTGTTAATTTACATTAAAAATTGATAAGTGTAAATGTTAATAATAAATCTACGAAATGTTATGTGAGGTCTCATGTGAGGACTCGGGTATATCGATAGCGTTAAGATCTATTTTAGGGTTTAGTCGACTACGATACATATCTAGTCGGTTGTCGTACATTGTCAACTAGCCCAAAGCGGCGTTTTGATGAATCACAGCCCATAAAAAGTTCGGAGTAAGCATCGGATACTGTCCTTCCAACTTCACATGTATAAAATGTTCGGATTCACTAAGGTACACAACCGTAACAGATCGATGAGGGAACACGACATCATCTGGACCCTTCGTAATTGGGAAACTAGTATCAGAGCCCCCGTATCCAAAGTATGAACGATCACACCAAATCTCTCAGCAATAAGAAGTCATTTATAAGGCATATCCATCCAATGTTCAGATGATGCCATTTCTAACGAGTCGAAATTATGCTGTCTAACAGGGTCTTATATTTTCCACACTCCATCGCCTCGAAAATTGGGAACCAAATGCTCTGGTTTCTTACCATCTCATCTACCAACTGCCATCTTATGTCTCTGAAGTCCTTTTCCTCCCACCCTAAGCCCAAAGCTGTAGCTCGAAATTCCACAATGACCATCTGGGTTTACATTCTTTATTACGGATACGTACGGATGAAACATTCTAGGAATGTGATTCTTATACTTGGTAATTGTGTAAAGATCCGTACCCCCGTGGATTAAGGGAAACTCAGGGTCATATTGTCGTTGCGTGGGAGTTGAACGACTACGTTGCTTTACAGGCTTTGTCACGGCGCTCGGTCTTTTAAAGTCTTCTGATTGTGTGTACGAGCTATGACGAGGAGCTTCAGAGGGAGACCCGTAAGTGCTTTGTTGGGAGGACACGTATGAGCTATGACAGCAACCTCCTGTCTTCTTTGTTCTTGGACCTTCAAGGTTGGTAGACCACGGGTATTTTGTTTAACAACAGAGGGTTTTTTTTGGGATTTTCCCGGTGTAATCGCTTGAATCATTTTCTCAAACATACTTTTTTTTTAACTTGGGTAGGGTGTGGCCTGAATATTTCTTTCAATTTCTCAAATTCGCCGTTCAAGTCAAATTCTAGCTCTTTTTTCGTTACCGGTTTGAGATCAAGTTTTGTCCACATTTTGCCAATGGAAGTGAATGAGGTTGCTTCCCCTGTAAATGAATACTGTCAATCATTTGCGATTATTTAAAAACAGTGTGATATATTGTCAAACTAGTATTAAAATCACCTGAATTTTCTAACTTTTCAAGTCGACAAGCACATGGCAATCCGCAACTCGTGAAAAGTTGGCAACCACATGTATGACCATATGTTCGCATAACTGATGTCTTCCGTTCTTCTAGCTCTGTGTATATTTTTTCAAGAGCAAAAATGGAAACTTTTTGAAGCTGGAACTTGAACATTGGACATTTTTTGTGGGGGTTCATGACTTTTCTGTTACTTTCTTCAAAACTCATCAAAATTAACGTACGTTGTTTCGTAACTTGCTGGTCGACAAAACCCGCTAGTTTAACCAACGTGTTGCGATTATTTTGAATGTATCTTTTAAAAGCAGCATGTTGGCTCTCGGCTCTGTTAGTTGTAGTTTGATGATAGTTGATTGTTCGGTTAGTCCACGCAGATATAAACTTTGTATGGTATGGTTTCAACCAGTTATTTACCATATAAGTAAAAACATCTGAAATGTAAAAACATACATGTTATTTGTATGTTATATATATATATATATGTATTATGTATGTATGTATGTATGTATGTATCTATGTATGTATGTATGTATGTATGTATGTGTTGAAAAACTTACGACCATGACCGGTTGCATTTAGTGTTCGACTAAGCCGCTCGATTTGATACTCGTATATTTCCTCGGTGCAGACTCACAAAACCTCCCGAATGAGCGAAGAAATTCTTTCCACTCCTTATTGGTAAAACAATTCCTGCTATTTCTAACTATATTCTGTGAAATGTGCCACCTACATAGATACTTGTGGCCATTAGGGAATATTATATCACACGCGTTCATCAACGCTAGTTCCCTGTCTGTTACAATGACCCGGGGCTCCATACCCTCTTGCAACATTGACCTGATCTGTTCTAAAACCCACACATACGTTTCACAGTTTTCTTTAGATACGAAAGCATGTGCGACTGAAAACGACATGTTTGTAGAAGTCATACTAACAACCTGAATGAATGGAAGATTGTAGAGGTTGGTATTGTAGGTAGCATCAATAATGAGCACATGCGGGAATGCACGCCACATTTGGCCGGAATGCTCATGGACAAAGAAAATATCTTCAAGATTGTTTGTGGATGGATACTCCCGAGTTTCATAAGTGAAACGTTTTGAAATAAGAAAGTTTTCTAGTTTTTGCATCAGAGAATCTCCTAAACTCTTCCCGGCGTTAATCTTCTGAACAAGGTTATGTATATCTTTTGGAATGCTCTTATTATTAGGGTTCTGATTCCTTAATGTTTCCCAGATGTTACGTGTGGGAATGTCTTGCTCGGCCAGTTGCTCCACTAATCTGTATTCGTCCTTAGAAAGTCTTCTAGCATACGCGTGCCCCTCTAAAGTTTCGAGAGGAGAGTGGTTGTGTGACTCGTGCTTAACCTGTAGCCGCCAAACATTAAGCATTTCATCATAGAACCCTATCAGTTCAAAAGGGCAACGAGTTTTTTTGCTTCCGGTTTTTCGAACAGTGGCTACACTCTTACGATCACCACTAAGGATACAATGTATCCACACCCTCACGACTTCACCATGTTTCTTCTTCGATCTTCCACACTTAACGATGCAGCCGTGATTACGAGCCCTCCTATCTACCTAATCCTCCATCTCTTCACGGGAGGCAAAACCCTGATTAGTTGCGTAGGAAACTATGATAGGGTGTATTTTTTCCTCCTCATCTTCCAGTTTGATTTCTTCCTCATCATATTCGTGATGAAAATTACCCTCTGCATACGAATTATCACCTCCGTAGTTGTATCCAGAATAACCTCCGGAATAACTGTGTGGTGAGTAGTTCGGGTCTGGAAGAGGCGGAATGTCGACATGAGAAGGGACGCGGTTGACAACTTCCTCGTAATGGTTGGGCTGAAACGAAGATTCGTAAGAATCAGAAATAGCGGTCTCGTATGAGTCTGGAACAACACTATCGTTAGAATCCTCACCGAATATTCCGAAAACCACGACATACTGTGAATATACGTGATTGTGATTTGAAAGGTTTATTATGGAATTGGAAATCTCATACGATAACCAACGATAATGCATGGTCTTATAGCCTTTCTGGAGGGTCCATGCGCCCCGCAAAGGCCATTGCGGGGCGCATTGAGTTCAAACATGCACATCAACTTTAGGTCACGCAGGTGTAAGAGGTTATATTCTGATTCTTGGTACCCTATGCGACCCGCATGGGCCTCTGCGGGGCGCATGGGTATGAGGTTCACGTGTTTCCACGCAGACATGTCAGTCTGCTGCCTTTGTCGGGAAACCTAACCCCATGCGGGGGCGCATGGGCCTATCGACCCGCATGGAAGGGTGTCAAAATAAGAAATTTGAGTGTCCCAATAGGATGCTCTAACTAAAATGGGTGTAAAATTTATCTAGTTCGTTTTTTCGCTTGCTTCTGTCTCTGGCTAAAGCTTAGTACATACTTTTTGACAGCCTTCGTCTTTTCCTCCTGCTACGCCATAACCTGCTCATTTGACAGTTTGCCTCTGCTTTTGTCGCCGCTACAGCTTAACCCACGCTTTAAAAGCATGCTAAAAATCAACGTCTATTTTAGTGATATATTGATTTTTCTAACATTTTGTGTAAACGCTCAAAAGACTTAATAAAGTTTTTTTATGAATTACTAACAGAATATGAGAGAAGTCTCTTCGAAATCGGGCATAATCCTTACCATTCCACCAACCTAGGTTCAATCCTAGGGACCATCACAAAAAGTTTCCAATAATTATTGTCTCTTAGGGGGTTAGAGGCGCCCATCACTCATCACTCACAACATCCAATAAGTTCCACCACCTCATCGAGATTTTTCCATCACTAGTGATGACTTTTAGTGGGGGTGCCATCACTCACCACACACACATGTCCTACATCACTCACCACACACATGCAGATTCATCACTCGTTTCACCGTCATGCGTTTTAACCACCACGCGTTATGAACATCAGTGGTGGCGCACCTTCATGCGTGATAGAATCTCACAACGTGTTATAACGCATACGCCCCGACCCCTCTTACGAGACTTGAACCCTGTACCTTTCCTGACATCGACAAAAGATTTAATAAAGTAAATGAGAAAATGACTTTTGCAAAAGTCCGAGTGGCTAAGCTCCATCTAAATTATTTCGACACAAAAATCTTCGCACGTGTAAGATCCAACATATGTTTCTATTGCCAGCAACGTAATGACGTCAGCTCACCTGAATTTATAAACATAAAAGTTTTAGACACACTACAACACTCGCTTCAAATTCAAACTTCAAGTCTTCTTTCAAACCAAAAAGAAAAAAAGATGGCAAAAACAACCGCAGAGCTTATATTCATCCCATTACCCGTAATCGGTCACATGAAATCAACAATCGAGATCGCAAAACTACTCACAAACCGAGATCAACGCCTCTCAATAACCGTTCTCATCATGCAACCACCTTCCGGCTTGAGAACCGGCTCGGCTATAGCCACCTACATCGAATCGTTATCCGATAATTCCACACAACACATGCGTTACATCACACTCCCACAACCCGAAACCCTACCAACACGTGACCCAAAAGCCCCCATGACTTTTGTCAACGATTACATAAACACTCATTGCAAACACGTTACAAATGTTGTAACCGAAATAATAAGTCAACCGGGTTCGGGTAAACTTTCCGGTTTTGTTATTGACATGCTTTGCCCCGGTATGGTTGATGTGGCTAATGGTTTTAGTGCACCTACGTATGTTTTCTATACTTCTAGTGCGGCTTATCTTGGTTTTGAGTTGTATATACAAACCCTATGTGATGATCAAAATCAAGATGTTGTTGCGTTGACTAACTCGGATGGTGTGGTTAGGGTTCCGGGTTTTGTGAACCCGGTTCCGACTAAGGTGTTTCCTTCGGGTTATGATACTAAAGAAGGGTTGACTATGTTTTGTTGATTTCAAGGAAGTTGAGAGAAGTGAAAGCAATCATGGTTAATACTTTCTTGGAATTTGAAACACATGCGATTGGGTCGTTGACTTCTGACAAAAGTGTACCGGCGGTGTACCCTGTGGGGCCTGTATTGAATCCGGTGGGTGGTGAGAAGGAGAATTCTGACAGTGATTTCATAAAGTGGTTGGATGGTCAACCACGTTCTTCGGTGGTTTTCTTGTGTTTTGGGAGTTTGGGATGTTTTGATGAGATTCAAGTGAAGGAGATTGCTTATGCTTTAGAGCGAAGCGGTCACCGCTTTCTGTGGTCCCTCCGTCAACCTCCTTCGCCAGAGCAGGCATCGAGAAACACTAGAGATTACGAGGATCCAGGAGTAGTGTTGCCCGAGGGATTCCTAGAAAGGATTGGTGAATCTGGGAAGGGGAAAGTAATCGGGTGGGCCCCACAAATGGCGGTGTTGGCTCATAGTGCGGTTGGAGGATTTGTTTCGCACTGTGGGTGGAACTCGGTGTTGGAGAGCGTGTGGTTTGGTGTGCCGTTGGCGGCGTGGCCGATCTACGCTGAGCAACAGATGAATGCGTTTGAAATGGTGGTGGAGTTGGGATTGGGTGTTGAGATTAAGCTGTATTATAAGAAGGATTTGTTTAATCCGAAGAATGATATTGTTACGGCTGAGGAGATAGAGAGCGGAATAAGGAGGTTGATGGATGATGATGAGACCCGAGAGAAGATGAAAGAGATGGGGAAGATGAGTAGAGCGGCGGTGAGAGAAGGGGGTTCGTCATATGCTTCTGTTGGTCGTCTTATTCAGGATTTTGTAGGGGATATCTCGTGATCAAGTTCGTTTCTAATGCTTGTTTGGGTGCGTGCTTAAATTTGAAGTCTCTAATCTTATCAAATTGCCTTTAATCTACATAAGGAAACGCCCTTTATTCGTTCTTCATATATCCATCACAGATTTACATAATTTTCCAAACTCAGTTTATAAATTTTCAGATATGGCGAGTCGAACTCAATTGAGAATCACATACTAAACCTTTAACGGCTTCTTATAGTAACATCTAACAATTAAGTTCAAATAAATAACAAAAAGACGAACATACCGTATTAGAAATGTATTCATTCTTCAAAAACATCTCAAGTAATTCATCATCTATTACAAACATCTTTACATGCTCTATATCATCACCAACTTTTAGATTTATTTTTCATAACAAGTTATTTACTATTATAAGTTTTTTTATTTTCTAATATCATATTATTAAATTACTAAATCGATCATTTTTTAATAATATATTTAAAAGTTTGCAACTTTATACTTTTGAGTTGTTTTACACTGTTATAAGTTAGAGTTAAATGCTTGGTTGGTCCCTGTGGTTTGCAAATCTTACAGACTTGGTCCCAGTGGTTCACTAATTACACATTTGGTCCCAGTAGTTTCAAATTTTGCACTCGGGTGGTCCTTACCACTAACCTTTGTTAGATTTCTCAGTTAAGTATATGCAAAATTACTATTATACCCCTCGTCTTCTTCATCCTTTCTCTGCTACCACCTGCAACTACTCTGTTACCATCACCCTCACCCTCGCCGCCTTTCACTGCCATACCACTCAGCCATACCCTCGCCGTACAACCACCACCGATGGCCACCACCACAGTCCAACCTAAATCCAAAGACAGAGTCCTCGCCACAGCTCACCAAATCGTAAAAAGCCTAAACATCAACACACAAGCAACCGAAGACATGATCAACATCTTCTCACGCTTCGACAATCGTCTCTCTAACATCACCGATTTAATCCAAAACGATGCCAAATTCAACGATCAGTTTCAAAAAGCCGAGAAGATCATCCTCCACCACGATTCTGACGCATCACCGGAACAAGAACAATCTTCCGATTATCTCGCCGCCGTTGATCTCCTCATACAACTCACCGAAAACCTAACCGTTGAATCCTACAGTTTCGGTGACGTCATCGACGAGCCGAAAACTGCGCTTCAGTTAGCTATTGTCGAAACTCGGATGATTTCCGTCATGCTTTGATTCACAAACCGTTCCGTTATGACGCCGATCGGATTGTACGGATCGGTTCGTTCGGTTTCGCGCCCTAATTTGTTCAAACAACAGTGAACTGAAGGTGAAATTGAAGATGAATTGAAGATGAATTGAATCGATTTGTTGAGGATGAACAAGAAGGAAGTACGTTGCATCCGTGGGGTCTGATTACCTTGGTTAAAAGTGGGACCTTGGTGAATCAAAACCTGTTCGATTCATGTTCGTTGGCTGTCAACTCGTTGAGTGCTAATGGCGGTACTAAATATTGCCGAAGGTCTGAGAATCTGGTGATGGTTGTGGCAATGGGAAGATGGCGGATGAAAGGCGGCGAGGGTATGGCTGAGTGGTATGGCGGTGAAAGGCGGCGAGGGTGAGAGGTGGGTAGCAAGTAGTTGCAGGTGGTAGCAGAGAAAGATGAAGAAGACGACGGGTATAATAGTAATTTTGCATATACTTAACTGATAAATCTAACAAGTGGTAAAGACCACCCGAGTGCAAAATTTTGAAACTACTGGGACCAAGTGTGTAATTAGTGAACCACTGGACCAAGTCTGCAAGATTTGCAAACCACAGGGACAACCAAGCATTTTAACTCTATAAGTTAATAACAAAAGTTTGCAAGCTATTTATTATTTATAAGTTTAATAATAAACTGTTTAGTTTTTTGAGTTGTTTTACACTTTTTAAAAATTATGAAACTTTTTCTAGAAATAATATAAATTAACAACACATAGCTTATTTTACAGGCTCAGGTTGACCTCACAAATCGTGGCATCTGTCATAACAGATGCGTCCTGAATGGCCACATACGACACGTTCTAAGGGGACGTCCATGACTCAGGTTTGCCTCACTATTACCGTGTTGTATACGTTCTAATAAATCATACCATGTAATCCTATTACTTTATGACACATGTATGTACGGGTCCTTATTAACAATGACATATTGACATCTACAAACACTTCTTGGATTTCTATACTTCAATGACTCAGGTTTGCCTCACTATTACCGTGTTGTATACGTTCTAATAAATCATACCATGTAATCCTATTACTTTATGACACATGTATGTACGGGTCCTTATTAACAATGACATATTGACATCTACAAACACTTCTTGGATTTCTATACTTCAATGCGCTTACTGTTATCCAAGGTCTCATCTAATATTCAAGTAACAAGTTTCTTACTTTTGGGTCTCATCAAACTTTCAAACAACCAGCTTCTTAATTATTTATTTAAATGGCAAAGTTTGCTCTACTCTAATACTCCAATAATTTAATTTAATTGTCCTTGCTAAGGTATGAACCTAGGATCTCACATCTAAAAGACATTTATCAAGTGGGCTAGCCCACATTAACAGTTTCTTATTAGTTAGTTCTTCTATCTTTAACAACAAATTAAAAATTCATGGCTTTTGGTTCTCTGGTACTTTGCTTTTATGTCTAGGTGATTGAATTTGTACATTTATATCAGGTTGGTTCTTCAACGAGCGCGAATTACATTGTCTTAATTTTATATAGGGAAAATCACCTAAATATTAACTGGACCAGAAAACTTATACCGAATAAACATTGATTGTTAGCCTTTCCAAAAATAACATATCAAGGAGAATCAATCAGGAGAGGACAAATAAGCACCGCCATCTAAGATGGCAAATATGGGATAAATTTTAGCTGTTACGAAAAGCCTTGATTAGTAAGATAATATAGGGTTCATGGAAAAACCAATCAATAAAAGCCTTGATTAGTAAGATAATATAGGGTTCATGAAAAAACCAATCAAAATAATATACGTGTAAAGGATGAGCTAAATAGAGCCAGCGGCTAACACTGCTCTTTTTAACTAGCCACCATCCGGTGCTTTTTCTTAAAAACCAATAAAAAAATACTACATCTAAAGTGCAAGCTATATTTTAGTCGCCTTTGATGCTTTTGTTTATTTTGGTAAGAACTATAAGTTCATTTCTGTGACCTTTTGTTGTTCAAGTTAGAAAAAAAGGAAGGTTCATAACCAAGTTGGAAACACAAAAGTTATATAAAAAGAACACTAACTATTTAAAGCCAAAGACACATACACATCCATATATGTCATCTTCGAACAAAACAGCGGTCTTTATTTTTATTATAATTTATTATATGCCTCTTTAAACTGCCAAAGCATCCCATATATCCTCACTGCACCCTACAAACAAAATCACCATATGGTAGATATTAAACAAGTACACATTTACTCAATCCAAATCAAAAGAAAGTTTAAATAGAAGCATATAATATTTAATTTGAAGTCTGAACATACTTGGAGCAATCGGTCCCAGGGCTGATCTTGTAAGGGATGCTGACACCACACTTGCCTGGGAGGCTGGCCGCATTACTGCATTGATGCCGGAGATGGAATTGTATGCGCTCTTTAAGCAGCCTCACGATCAGGGGTGGTTTTTTGCGGCGCTATTGAGTGATTTTACCCCACTACAACATGCCGGTGGCACAGCACCACCTTTGGTTAGGTAGGGAATGCATGGTGCTAAGTTGTTGGTCACCTGACCACAGGTAAGAGCCTCTGCATAGGGTGCAGCCACCACCATGCAAGTCACTACTGCACATAAAACCATCATTCCAATCTTTGCCATTTTTAAAGTACACTAGTTGAAGATGTAGAAAGAGTAGCTTTGTTGTGTATTGTAAGGTTGTTGGTGCTAGAAAATGTTGTCCAAGGTTACAATTTATAGGGTGTTTGCCATATGAATGTAGTAAATGAGGGTGGTACTTGTTTAGTTAGTTGGAAGTTGGTTTTAACATTAACTAAGGCTACACCTAGCTAACCTCTTTGATCTTTGATCTTCACCAAGTGTAAGGTTAAGGTTCATTCCATTTGTTTCATCATAATAATGAAGTTCGGTTTTAATTAGATACCAAACAAACTCAATTCGTGCCGACCATGTTGACACTTTGAGCTTCTCTATTAAAATATGCAATGAGCCATGCCTGGAAATTAAAGCGCCCACACTAGAGGATGAAATATGTCTTGTACTTCAAATATACATAGACCATTTCTTTTTCTCAATTTGATTCTACTCTAATTCAAATAACACTGTATTAAATTTGGAAACATTCTTAATTAGGTAGCTTTACTGAAAGTGCATTAATTTTAACGTTATTTTACTGATTTCGTGAAAATAACGTTAAAAAGCGAAGAACGGTTAATAATGCATAATGTGGTGGCGTTGATAGCCGAAAGACAAGGGGGTACATGCACTAATTGCTTTTGTCCCAATTGCTGAGTGTTATGTGCCTTATGTCCAAGGCTTGATGCAAAACTACTATCGAGCCGGGGGTCTCACAGGAATCAGCCTCTCTATTCCTACAAGGTAGAGGTAAGGTTATCTACATCTTACCCTCCTTAGACCTACATTAGTTTTGCTATTGGTGGGATTTACTGAGTATGATGATGATGATTCTTAATTAGGTAGCTTGCAATATGGGTTTGACCAGGTTGATATTTTTTTAAAGAGAAATTGGATTTTAATAATCTTACCTAGAGGTGATTGGTCTAGGGACGTAGCTTTTAAACACCCCCCCCCCCCGGTCGAACTTTTCTGTTAGAAGTGTAATATTTACGGTTTTCGTCCGAAAAAATTAAAATTATATAGGTCCACCCCGCCAATTAGTTTGCCTAAAAACTCCCTGCCCCTACCAAGTTTATTGTCCAAAATATTTATACAAATTTTCGCATTGAGTTAAAAAAATGTGAAGAACAGTCTGCTAGTAAGTTTTTATAATTGTTTATAAACTTTAAGTAAATTATGGTACTACTTATATATAAAATCAAAGTTGAGGGTTCTTCTTTATTTTAAAGGTCTTAAAGATACTTACCATTTATCTTAAAGGTCGTCGGGTTGAGTTGTAAATCTTCGTCTAGGTACTCACCATTTATCTCACAGCCAGTAAAAATGTGTCGACCACCTCCGGTACCTCATTACAGAAAAAGACAGTTTATAGTTTACCTCATGTAACCCGATACCTCTTTTGCACAGCTCAACCCTTTACGGGGCAACCAGTTACACCATTCCATGAAGTAATTTTGGCTATAATCGGCACTCCTCAACATCAACTTCTTAACCAAATTAATAGAGAACGTACCCGAGTCATCACCTAACCCGACGAGTCCTCTTGATCCAAAACAACAACTTAACCCAACAGATTTGTATTCGCATTCGGCTCCTCCATTTCCAGGTCAGACACCAGACCCTGACTCCAACGCCACTTCCAAACCAACCCACTACTACCCCTTTCAAAACACTTACTGACCCGGATGCTTTTGTCTTCTTCGAGGGCAAAAAGACTAGGCCACAATCCAAGGATCAATCCAAAAGCGGATGTTCTTCCATTCCCAACCTTACCTCTAATGAAGCTGTGAAATTTAGCACCTGCAATACGAAGTTTAATTTCTGTTCTAGCAATAGCATTCCGACACCCCAAGATGGTACTATTAGATGGGAGGATGGACCACCCTCTCTTCCCACCATGACAAGAAACTATAGCTTTCTTCCAAAGACTCTTATCTTCGACTTTGAACCTCCACGCCCATTTGACAAGGAGCCCATTATTAACATACTTGAGCTTATTAATCCCCAACTCTCCCATCTTTTTAGGGATACAAACACGACCCCAAGCAACCCAATGAATCTTCATGCCCTCCATAGAACCTGCCTAATGGAACCGTCTGATAATTGACTCAACCTCTTTTATGACTTTAATCGGCACTTTAAAAATAAACAAACAGTAAATGGGGAGGCTCTCCAACACCGATTTGATGAGAGTAAGTCGATCCCCCACCTAGAGGGTGTGAGCCTTCCACGAAGCTAACCGATTTGCACCACCTCCACCACTGGTCTCCAGTTGTTCACTCTATTCATTTTGGCCCCCACGGTTATACCTAAATAAGTAATAATAGTCTCACCAAACTTATAATCCACCACCCTAGCAAGCTCTAAGACATCCTCCCTATCTACCCTAATGCCAAACAAATTGGACTTGTGCATGTTGAGTTTAAGACTAGAACAAATGTAAAAGCATCTAAGGATTCTAGTCACATTCATTATGTACTTAAAGCAGTGAGTGCCTGGGCTGATCTTGTAAGGGATGCTAACACCACACATGGGTGGGAGGCTGGCCGCATTACCCACATTGATAATCAACTACTTATTTTGAAACCTGAAAAATTTCTGTTAACGTAAAACTTCGTGATGTTGCTACCTTGAACGTCTTCACCGCGAGCCTTATTTCGTCTTTGTCTTCTCTTGCTGACGACATCCTGCCAAACCTCCATGGAGGGTCTTCTGTAGGGCTTTGATTTACTACTGAGAATAAAACTAGGTGTTCTCACGACCAGGTTGATAATTTATAACTGTTAGAATCGGTATGCCCAAGACACATATTAAATTGATGTGGCTAGTACGTTATGATCCATGTCGGGTCATACCCAATAACAAGCTAGACAAACACCTATAATATTTATTTATGATATGATCAAACAAATAAATATTAACACTTAGAATATTTAGAAATTGGCTTTCTAAATAATTGCACTTGAGAAACTAATAAATTATATGGATAATTTATTTTGAGAGAATATTTTATATTGTTATTTAATGGGTTAAATAACATTATAAATTGTTATGATATGTTGCATAAAGTATTGTATTATGTTATGCTATATTTTATAAAAGTTATAAAATACATATACAAGATTTAAATAAAAGAAAATTTTGAAAATCTTGGATGAAAAGGAGGCCCATGGCCATCCATATGGGGTGTTCCCTAGATGGGATTTCACCAATAGTTTTGCATGCAATATATCTTAAGATCTTACACAAGATCATGTAAGAGATATGTAAGATTTGATCTTATACTCTTACATACTTATATACATAAAATTCAAGTGCAAGAATACTAGTTGATACTCTCAAAATTTCGGCCAAGGTGTGGTTGTTCAAGAGGGTTTAAGTTTGAATTTTAAGTGTAGAAATCCTAGCAAATCATAGTGTTTGTTGGAAGGCTTGGGGTATACAAGCTTGAGGTCTTCTACTTAGAAGATTACCATTGAGGTCTTCTACTTAGAAGATTACCATTCAAAAGTATCATCCTTTTCACCTCCTTGTTCTTTGAAAAGTAGTATTCTAAAACACTCTATGTTTGTTTTAATAGCATGCATGTTCATATTTGGATCCGGGTTTTGGTTTTACATATAAAATAAGTTTTATATCAATACACTAACATGTTTTAAATAATTATTCCGCTGCATTTTTCATTTTATATGGATAAAATGACTTTGATAAACATGTGAAAACCCTAACAATAACCACTTATTTTGAAACCTAAAACTTTATTGTTGGTCACAGTTAACGGCACTTAATTTTGGCTTAGTTAAAACATTAGTAAGAAAATCAAAGCCAAAAATAGGTCAAATAAAATAACGTGGTTTCTAACCTGAATATGTTTTCCAAGGGTCTTGATTAGGTTAAATAGGAGGTCTGAAGAACGCATTTTGGTGCATGTGTAATTTCCGGTTTGAGCTCATCTTATTGTTTTTTGTTCTTGGGTTGAAGTCTTCGGTTGGGTTCACAAAAGGTGTTGTTCGGTTTGTTGTAGCAATCAAGAAGTAGAAAACACACAACAATAGGCGTTGCTTTTTGGTTTACAAAAAGTAATAATCAAGGATTTTTTTTTGTTGATTTAAGAAGGTAAAGAAAGTTAACAAGGTAAAGAAGGTAAAATAAGAAAGAATGTAAATAAGAAAGAAGGAATGACATATGATGTGAATAGAGCGTTACTGGTATGAGAGCAGGGGAACGTGTCACTTTAATGCACAAAGTCGACCGAATCAAACGAAACCATGTGGTCGATTCTAATGGAGCAAGTCTTAAAGGCTTATGACCTTTGGGAGGTAGTAATTACAGAAGTATGTGAAGAAATGGATGAAAAGAAGGTAGCTAGAACAAAGGCAATGATTTTTCGAACATTGTCCATCTTGACGCTGGCGGCTTAGTACAAAAAAACCGAAGGAGGCGTGAGATTCAGTTAAGATCCTAAGTTGCACGGAGTTGTCGAGTGGAAAAGATGTGTCACACGTGTATAGACATAGGTTTAAACGTTAAAAGAATATGAACAAATATTAATTTAATGGTTTTATAACATATACATCTGTATATAAAAAGAATTTTTTAATAATATATGAAACATTAATAATTGCTTTTTAATGATTAAGATTTGTTCTCACTTTTATAAGCATTAGAGTCATATAACTTAGATGTCACACCCACCCTTAATTTTTTATTAGGTTAGGTAAAACATAAACATTACATAATTCAACACAAAAAATATTCAAGATGTCCCACAAATAAAAATTCAACATAGAGATTACATAATTCTATATGGTGTCGTCCCGTTTTCCCAATTTTCCCATATGACACGTCAGTGCCACATAAGTTTATTTTATCCAGTTTTCTTAGATTTCCTTAGATTGCACAGTGTCGTTCCAGATTCCTCATTTTCCCCAAAATCAAGCTATTTTAATTTAATTAGATTTTTAAAACAAATTATATATTTAAATGTTTCAAATATAAATAAAAACAAAGGATAGAAAATAATGATTTAAAAAAAACTTATTTATAAACATTACATAATTCAACATAAAAATTGAAACATTACATAATTCAAATTAAACATTAAACCACAAATAAAAATTAAACATAAATAACCGGAAAATACATAATTAACAAACATCCTTATAATTTGCCATGCCGAAACGTGTTTAAAGTCACAACCGTACATATGTTTGTAGTCGACGAGGGCCACTTGAATCACGCCATCTTTTGTTAGCTCACTGTCAGCATTTTCCACATTGTTGAAGAGCAAATCAAATCTTGTACTTTTCCACGGATATCCCTGAAACGTTAACAAAAGTTGATCCACGTTTCGGTTAGTCTCACCCATATGAATACGAAACTGTTGAAGAACCCTGCTCCAAAACGATTGCTTCAGAAGGCGCTTCACCATTAAGGATTGAGACCCAAGATGTAGCTAAAGCAATCTCTTCTTCTTGAGTCCATGGTATCCTTGTCATTTGAGATAAATTTTTATAGAGAGAAATAAGTAGGTTTAGGTGAGAATGAGAGAGTTGTGTGGCAAAAGGTAGAAATGGGATTGGTATTTAAAGGGTTTAAAAATTAAAGTTACTAATTTTTTACCAACGATACCAATAATTTTTAAATATTTAAACTTTCCCCACTTTTCCCCCGGTGCTAGGTCACCGATGATCGCTGAAAAAAAACCCCGAAATCGGGGGGGGGGATGTTCCCACCCGGGCCAGGACCTAATCCCTCCACAAACTTTACACCGAGCAGCCTAAGTACTAAAATTATCAAAGCAGTTATCGTTTTGGGTGTTTCATATGTACATAGTAATATCATAAAAAACAATAACATCTATAGTTAAAATTATCAAAGGAATTGTTTTTTCGGGTGTTACACATTTGCATATATGTTTGATGCTTCACTCATGTATTATATTTTTTTCCATATTAAAATGTATGTGTTCTATGTGATTCATATTTTTCTTGGGATTTGATACAACTTGTGTTAAGGCAGTCTTCGAGAATCCTTAAAACGCAATGGGCCCAGAGAGAGTAAGATGAAGCAGTCCGTATAAGTTATTGTCCTACCTATATTGTTAAGAAAATTTAAGAAGTTACTGTTTAAATATAAACGAGTTGACGCAACCCGCGTGTTGCAGCTGGATGTTGATTATGAATGTCTTTATTATCATTGTATTAGATGCGGAAATTTTAAGTTTACACAAAAATATTCTTTACATGTGTATGGATACTGAAAATCTCACATTTTTTTACCGTAACACAAAAACATAAAGCGAAGTTTGGTTTGTAAATAGCAAAATTTTAGTGATCGTAAAACCAAATTAACCCTTTTGAAAAATGCACTTTTAACATGCTATGAAAGAACAAGATTTTGATTCTTGTCATAAAAACAACATAAAAATAATTAGTGGTTGCAAAAACAAATTGAATTTAAGAGTAATAAATTAAAATCCATAATCAAGCAAGTAATATCCGCAGCATTGACCGGATTTAGTTCAGGTAGTGAAAAAGTTGCAGGGATATTCATATGACCAACTAAAGTTGCACGACATTCACAGGGTGGAGAACTTTTTTTATTTATTTATTTTTTAATAATATATAATATATTAATATAGTTAAATTAACATGTCCACGAATCAATGCAATGGTTTGCATGACGGTTACATTACAACGTAGTGACTTTTTTTGCAAAGGGTTTTATAAATGTATTTTGTCAATCTTCCATTTTCTGTTTCTAACAAAGTTGCGATATGGTTCCATCGGAGACCTACCGGAGATAGTTTTCTTCGAATTGGAAACCACTATTCCAAGTCCAACCCGACACTCCCCACATACGCATCCATCCACGGCCCAACCGTCTTCAATATTCAATCGTTAACATGGACGGCCCTGCAACGTCGTCCAAGAACCCTAACACACTTCCAAGTTCCTCCATCCGAATAGGGGCATGGTAAATATGCCCATGCAATTTCCAAATCTAAATTCTTGGAATAAAAAAATGAAATTTATGTCCTACTTCTGCAATTCTGTGATTATAAATCCTCATACATGTGTTGAACCACATTCAAGTGTCCAACAAAGAGAAAGGGGAGAAACTGTTTCTTCTATGGTTGGCGATAGAGGTGCACAAATCGGGTTAGGGTTTCAACCCGAACCGGTTTCAAACCGGGTTAGGGTTAGGACAAAATATTCAAACCAGGTTGGCACTAAAACCGGGTTGGGTTCTAACCGGGTTAGGAGACAAGAGAACCGAACCCTACGAAATCGATTCGGGTTGGGTTGGGACCGGTTTATGTTATCAAGCCGGGTTCAACCCTATTGCCAACGCTGTCAATATAGAAGTCTCAAAACAAATATAAATACTTATATACATAACTAACTTAAAATTTATACTTTATTTGATTTTTTTATAAATAAACGAAAACATAATATTATGAAAAAAAATTACGACAAAACGCTTTTGATTTCATAGCTCTTTGGGAACGCTTATTTATTTATTTATTTTGTGTTTTTGTAGTTCTAAGTTAACCAACACCTTTAATACATTGTATACTAACGTTTTGGATTGAAAAAAAATCCAAAAACGGTGAAATAGCCATTGGGTGATAACTAGTTCCATGTATATGGACGGGTTCGTGATATCGGGTTCAAACGGGTTCAGTGATCGGGTTGTCAACTGTCGGGTTAAAACCGGGTTGACTGTGAAATACCCAAACCGAGTCCTACCCTACGGGTTGAAACGGGTCCAAAACCGGGTTGGCTATAGACCGGGTTCAAACCGGGTTCGGGTAGAGTAGGGTTGTCGGGTTCGGTTTCTAACCCGGTTTAGGGTTGCACCTCTAGTTGGCGACAACAGTGGTGGAAACTGGGAATTGAGTGACGGGTATCATTACGTAACTTAGTGAACGTATCAATGTTGAAAATTCACGTGATAACCGCTTCTAAGCCGTTTCTATGCCAATTAGAATCTTCAACATCGTTTTCTTCATCTTTCATTTGGGTTCCATCATCGTCTATGGAATTTATATATTAAACACATACGACATCTGTAATTAGAGATGCAAACAACAATAATGCAAATAACAACGTCTTATTCAACGTTATAATAAGATAATATGAATTTAAACTTCGTTCCTTTTGATCGGATCTGCCATTTATTCTTGTTGAACCGGTGACGAAGGAGACAGTTGAAGATCTGTGCAGAAACCGGTGCCGAAAAAATTGGAAGTTTTGTGTCAAGTTGCGTTGAGGCCGAAAGGTAACATCAGCATTGACCGTTGGTTTCGGTGATGATGGTTATAGTTATATAGGGTGGTATAATAAGGAAGCAAACGGCGGGAACGTCGGTGCTGGGAGGAGACGCACCCGTTTGATTACTAACAGTAAAAATAAGTGACACGGTTCGATTACGGTGTATCCGCTATGATGTTTGTTGGATTGTTTGAATGTTTTAATTGATGCGTCTGTTTGATTATCCGTTTTGTGCATATGTATAGGATATTTTATTGATTTAAAATTTTAATTGAATGTTTTGTCAGTTTGTTTTACCCGACGCATCGTTTTGAATTTATTAGGTACTATTTTATTTTAATTTAAAGCCTTAAAATCATGTTGGTAATTCAATGCAATGGCTTATCAATTGAACGGTATCATTTGTGTAGTCACGTCGGTTGGTAAGCAGGTGATGTCGATGTTATAATTGTTTGGTGCCCGTTTAATTTGTTGACGCAATGGTTGGGTGTTTAATAACCTAATTGTATAAGGGTATAATTAATTAATAACAATGTAAAAAATAACTCTATAAACACGTGAAAAGGATTTAATATAACTGAAGTTATATGCCTAACAAAAGTTATGAGTGAAACTGTCTGTCTGACTTTTTTTTTTTCAATTGCCTTAAAACCCTTTCATTTTATATATTCACTCATGAGTTCTTATTGACTTATTGCTAGTTTTCAACATTATTGAGGATTAGATCAATATCATTATATGGACTTGGTACTGCACATGTGCAGTTAATTGGCTGGAGTTGAGATACAACAAAGGATTACGTGAAAAGGAAGGTTTACTACAAGAACACTATTTGAAGCCAAAGGCATTACGAAGCAAAGAAACATACACAACCATATATGTTATCTTCAAACAAAACAGTGCTCTTTATTTATTATAACATATAAGTCTTTTTAAACTTCTAAAGCATCCCATATTTCCTCACTGCACCCTGCAAACAAAATCACCATATGTTAGATATAAACAAGTAAGTGTGTACTCAATATATAATCCAGATTAAAACAAGTTAAAATAGAAACACAAGATATATATGTAAAGTTGAACATACTTGGAGCAATCGGTTCCCGGGCTGATCTTGTAAGGGATGCTGACACCGCACTTGCCTGGGAGGCTGGCGGCATTGCCCGCATTGATACCAGAAATGGAATTGTAGGCACTCTTTAAGCAGCCACATGCAGCCTGACGATCATGGGTGGTTTTAGCAACGCTATTGAGTGATTTAACCCCTCTGCAACATGCCGGTGGGACAGCACCACCTTTGGTTAGGTAGGGAATGCATGGTGTTAAGCTGCTGGTCACCTGACCACATGTAAGAGCCTCTGCATAGGGTGCAACCACCACCATGCAAGTCACTACTGCACATAAAACCATCATTCCCATCTTTGCCGGGGGCGGTTTCCAATTAACTGCTGTGTAATTATAACGCCTGCTGCTCTTTTATTTTTCATTTTTTCATAAAGATAAACACAAACTTCCAACATTTTCTCTCAAGTTTCCTTCCATATCTTCGTTCCCTTTGTTCAGGTTAGTTCTTTTTTCCGTTTTTTCTTTCTTTCAATCATACCGTATGGGTGCTCGTAAGGATCTAGCCGTAAGTTATTCGCGTTTGACCCAAGAGGAAGTCGGGTCATTTTGTTTTGAATGGGGTATAGGGTTAGAGTTTAAACCAACTGCTCCGGCGATGGATGTTTCAATCGAACGGTGTTCGGCCGGTTTGATTGCTCTATATTGTCGTCATTTCAAGTTTTCCAATCTTCGCCACCCTTTTTCGACGTTTGTGTTGAATGTTTTAGAGTATTGGCGTGTTTCTTTTGGTCAAATGCACCCGCAAGGTTTGGCTAGGGTTTTACATTTCGAGGTTTTGTGTCGAGCGTGTGGTTATGATCCAACTTTGTTGTCGTTTTGCCGTTTCTTTCGTCTGGCAAAAAATGGTGATTGGTTTACGTTTGAGGTGTCTAAGGCCGATACTTGCTTGGTTTCTTCTATGGTCACCACTCTTTGTTCATGGAAAGATCGGTTTTTCTGGGTCTCGGATGAGATTGTTCCCTTCAAAATGGTTTGGAGGCAACCCGATGTTGTTCTTAAAGAGCCGGAACCCCTTGAATCTGATTTGAATAGTTGTTTTCTTGAAGCCATTAGAGCCTGTCCTTCGAGGATTCATCCGTTTCCTGAACGCTTGTTAGTTTTGTTGGGTGTTAGCAAACTATGGGATAAAAAGGATCGAGATCCTGTTTTAATGAGGGATGGACAGGGTATGCACTTTGTTTCGTTACGTTATTTTATTTTTATTGCTTGTTTGTTTATGCCCTGTATTTTGTTTTTGTAGTTATGTCTGCACTAGACTTTGTGAAGAGTGATGACACTTCAGATGTCGTGTTTGGGGATGCCGAAGCTACGCCTGGCGAGGATCCCATTACTAGAGGGTCGGAACATTGGTTTGAAGATGCTGGTTATGTGAGCGTGCCAAATGTTAAAGGCTTTACAAAAGTTGTTGTTCCAAAGGTATCAACTCGTCGTTCCAACCGATGTTTGCTGAAGGCTAGTGGTCAGTCATCTGCTCCTGAGCATGTTGACTTGAGTGATGATATTGACACTGCCGGGAATCAAGGTTCTAGTGATGAAGTTGAGAAACAGCAAGAGTTGCTGATTGCTAAGAAGAATAAAGCTACTGGTAAGAAGGTTGTGGTTCCTTCTATTCAAGGGTCTATGGAAGGTTTAGCTGGAGATGATGTGTATGTCCCCCATTGGAATGTGAAAGTTGGGGATAGTTTCAAAGATCCTGATGTGTGTACAGATGTGTTAGCAAATTTTGCCTCTCCTGGAGTTCGAGGTTCAATATCTGCTATGGAGGGTGATGCAATGCTTTCCCGCCTAATCCTCGGTTCCTTTAATCTTACGACCCTTTTGGCTGAGGGTGTTACTCCTTTTAGGAAAGGGATGCAGGAGTATGCTGAGTTTTCGAACAATAAGGATCAAATGAAGACGTCTATGGCTGCTATGAGGAAAGACATTGACGGGTTTGCAAAAAAGGAGAAGGCTTGGGTGAAAAAGGTTGGTGAGATCACTCGTAGACATGAGGTTGAGGTTGGAGATCTAAAGAAGAGGATGGAGGCAGATAAGCTTCAATTGAAGGCTGACAGGGAAGCCTTGGAGGTTCAGAAGAAAGCCTTTGCTGAGGAGAAAGAAAGGTTGAAGGCTTCTGTGGGTCAGGCTACTAGTGACAACCAATGGCTTATTGAACATGGTTTCCAACAGGTTGTCACTTATCTTCTTCATTCAACTGAGTTTAATTTATCCCTTGGTGGTGTTTATACAAAGTTGTTGAATTATGGGAAGCACTTGGGTTTGGTTGCTGGTTTTAAACTTCATGAATCGGGTCAAGCCTTGGAACAATCTCCTCTATTTCATCCTAAAGCTTCAAAAATATTTGAGGAGTCTATTTACAGCATGGAGCGGTTGACTTACCCTTATGTGGGTGAAGTTTCTTCCTGTTTTGGCAAACCTATTTCCGTTCTACATGGATTGAAACTAGCTGGGCTCAATGAGAAGGTTTGTTCAGAAGTGCTCGAATCCTTGTCCAAGAAGCGTTCCCGTTCAAGAGATAGTGAAGAGACTTTATCTGGTGGTGCTGATGGGTCTAATACAGCAAGCCTTGAAGGTTCATCCGTTGCTGGTGGTGGTGACCCAAAAGTCAAGAAGGTGAAGAAGGCGAAGAAAGGTAAAGGCGATGGAACCGGGGTTTCCAAACCTTCTTCTGGTGTTTGAACAATTTATTCGTAGCTATCGTAGCACCTTAAACAATGTTAAGTTACTATATATTTTGAACAGTTTAGATTGTGTGAAAACCCTTAAGGTTTTCATTTTATGGCTACTAGCCTTAGTGGCTATTTGAACAATATGTAGGTTTTACTGAGACCCTTAAGGTTTCTGTTGGTTGTTTGCCTTGATGGCTATGGGAACGATGTTTATGGCCCTTGAGGCCTTTATGTTTATGCATCCTTTATGCTTTTATGTTTTACGTTTTTGTTGTTGATGTTATGTCTTGTTTGTTTAATGTGTCCGTTTATCTAACTTTCCTTAAGAAGTTTTAGTGCTGCAGTACTTTGGCTTCAAGGCTTTATTAGGTAAATGGCACATGTTGTCTATCCTTTATACCATTATTTGGTGTGTTTTTGTTTCGTAAACTTTTTTAAAGTTTAAGGAACAATTGATGTAGGCTTTTCAAACCCGTCTATGAGACAAGTTTGTTGAAAAATTTTAAGTCTCATGGAGTTGTATTGATTTAGGAACTCACCCCTTATATAGGTTCATTTAACCCTTGAACCTATTGAGCGATGTGGCCTGGGAGCTCATCCCCTTACATGGCCCTTGCCATGGAGTTTTTTGCAAGGTTCTCAACCTGATTATAGGATAGTTAAGACAAGTTATGATAAAAGCTTCATCATTCATTCAAGAGGTTTTTCGTTTACAAAGGGGAAATTTAACAACTCTTGAGATACATTCTACATTTTCAACTAGGCATGGAACCTTTTAAGGGTTTTGTCGTTCCAATGTCTGGGAAGCTTTTTGCCTTCTGCGTTGGCCAGTTTGTAGGATCCCCCTTTGTGGGCTTCGAGGATCGTGTATGGCCCTTCCCATTTTGGGCCAAGTTTTCATTGGTTTTCTTTCTTGTTGGCCTCGTTGTTCCGGATTACAAGATCACCTGGCCTGAAACGTTCGTGTGTCACCCTTGCATTGTAGTAGGATTCCATTTTTTGCTTGTACTTGGCTTCTTGTATGGCAGCTTGATCGCGAATTTCTTCAAGGAGTTGCAAGTTCAACATGGTCTCATTGTTGTTTGATTCGAGATCGTGTTGAGTGTTCTTTGAGTCATAACTCCAACCTCCACTGGGATTACAGCTTCCGATCCAAACACCAAACTGTAAGGTGTTCTTTTGTGGCTTGTTTTTTCCGTTGTTCTTATTGCCCATAGAACGTTTGGGAGTTCGTCAAGCCAATTGTTTTCATGTCTTCTAAGTCGGGTTTTGATACCCTATACTATGCTTCGATTTGTTCTTTCGACTTGGCCATTGGATTGGGGTTATGCAACTGAGCTGAACTCTTGAGTTATTCTGAATTCTTTGCACCAAGTGCTAAAGGGCTTTTCAGCAAATTGTTTCCCGTTATCCGTGACCAGAACTCCTGGCAACCCAAAGCGACAAATGATGCTTTCCCAAACAAAGTCGATGACTTGTTTTCCCGTTATCTTTGCAACTGGCTTAACTTCGGGACACTTGGTGAAGTAGTTCCATAGCTACCAATAAAAACTTCACTTCACCCTTGGCCTGTGGGAATGGTCCAACAATATCCATTCCCCATTTGTGAAATGGCCATGCTGAAGTGATAGGAACGAGATCGTGTTTGGGGCTCTTAGGAACCGGCGCATGTATTTGACAAGCTTCACACTTTCTTAGTTGCTCGGTGGCATCTCGATGCATAGAAGGCCAAAAATACCCGAGATTCATCAATTTTGCAACCACTGATCTTGGTCCAAAATGAGCTCCACATATTCCTCGTGAACCTCTTTAACTAGATATTGGCTTTGTTCAGGACCAACACATCTCAGCAACGGTGCAAGGTATCCTTTCTTGAAAAGGGTTTCCCCTTGCAACACGTATTGTCTAGATTTTATTCGATCCCTATCAGCCTCTATCGGATCAATGGGTAATTCACCATTTTTGAGAAAATTTTCAATAGTTGTCATCCAATTAGGGCCTTCTTCAGTGATTATGTCTTGAACCTCCAATTCTTGGATGGATGGGGTTTTTCAAACACTTTCTTGGTAAGGTGAGCAAACGAAGAGATGCAAGTTTACTCGAAGCGTCGGCTCTCTTGTTTTGGGATCTAGGGACTTGCTTGATGGTACATGCTTGAAATGTGTTCATCAATTCTTTTGACTTTTCTCGATACTTCTTCATACTGGGCTTCTTTTGCTACATAGCTATCAGTGACTTGACTTGAAACAAGCAACGAGTTCTGTGAAGACTTGAAGCATTTGAACCTTCATTTCTTTGGCTATCTTTAAACCAGCGATCAGTGCTTCGTATTTAGCTTCGTTGTTAGTGGTCTGAAATTCAAGTCGAAGAGCGTATGTAAACTCTAACCCTTCAGGTTGATTAAAATGAGCCCAGTCCCTGACCCTTCAACGCTGGAAGCCCCATCGGTAAAAAGCTTCCAGGCTTCAGGGTCAGAAGGTTCAGTGACGGTTACATTAACTTCAGTGGTGTCTTGATTTGGTATTTCAACGATGAAATCTGCCAGGACTTGGGCTTTGATAGCTTTTCTGGGAATATAGGTGATGTTATATTCACCCAGTTCCACAGCCCACCTTGGCTAACCGTCCTGAATTTTCTGGTTTTTCAAGCACACTTTTGATAGGTTGGTCAGGACCACTTGCATAGGGTGTGCTTGAAAGTACCTTCGAAGCCTTCTAGCCGTTTGTAATAGGGCTAGGGCAAGTTTTTCCAGAGGAGGATATTTTATCTCAGCCAATTTTAATGTTTTACTGAAGAAATAAACGGGTACCTGAACTTTGTCTCGTTCGATGGTTAAGACCGCGCTTATGGCTTCTTCAGCAGCAGGTAAACAGAGATCGTTTCTCCCGTTTCTGGGGCTGCTATGGTCGGGAGTGAAGCTAAGTGTTGCTTCATCTGGTTAAAGGCTTCTTCCTGCCTCTTCCGTCCACCTGAAATCCTTTTTGTTTGCACACCCTTTGAGTGTCTTGAAAAAGGGGAGGGACTTCTCAGCGAGCTTGGAGGTAAAACGCTTCAAGGCTGCAAGCCTTCCGTTTAGACTCTCAACTTCTTTTTTGCTTTGTGGGGATTTGGTTTCCAGAACAACTCTGACCTTGTTTGGATTGGCTTTTATACTTTGTTTCCCCACAATATGCCCCAAAAATTTGCCTTCTTCAAATCCGAATGAACATTTTACCGGGTTGAGCTTCATGTTGATTTTTCTCAGGTTTTGGAAGGTCTCTTGTACGTCGTCGAGCATTTGATAATCATTTTTGCTTTTGATCACTAAATCATCGATGTAGGCTTCCAAGTTTTTTCTAATTTGACTAGCAAACGCTTTGTCAACTAGGCGTTGGTAGGTTGCACCGGCATTTCTTAGGCTAAAAGGCATTTTTTGGTAGCAAAAGATACCTTTATCCGTGTGAAATGCGATTTTTTCTTCATCTTCTTCCTTCATGAGAATTTGGTGATAACCTTTGTAAGCATCAAGGAAACACTTAAAAGGATAACCGGTAAGAGAGTCAACCTTGAGGTCAATCTCTGGCAACGGGTAGCAATCCTTCGGGCAGGCTTTGTTCAAGTCTTTGAAGTCGATACACATCCTCCAAGACTTGTCGGGTTTTCAAACCATAACCGGGTTAGCAACCCAAGATTGGTATTTCACTTCCCGAAGGATTCCAGCGAGAACAAGCTTTTCAACTTCTTGGCATGCTGCCAGGCTTCGTTCAGGAGCTAGACTCCGCTTCTTTTGGACCACAAGCTTGACATCTGGTGGTATTCTTAACTCATGTTCAGCAATGCTTCGAGGGATACCTGTCATGTCTTCCGGGCACCAAGCAAAGACATCGCTATAGTGTATGAGCAGCTTCTCAAGGTATGAGAGAGTTTCTTTGGATAGGTTTGTGTTAACCCTTATCCTTTGTTCAGGGTACTTGGGGTTTATGATCAATCCTTCATTGTCTTCATTTTTTCGAACTTTCCCCTTCGACCATGTAAGCTTCCTAGGTTGGTTGAAGGGTTGCAATTCCTCTTTCCGTGGGAAACTTGACAGTTCCCTGGCCAACCGAGACGGTCATACCGAATGCACACTGTCCTGGTCTCCCTGTGATAACATCATAGTTTGAAGGGATGTTGATAATCACAAAGGTGAGTGGTAGGGTTCTTTCCATCTGGCCTTCACTAAAACAGACATCAAGGGTTAGCTGGCCTAAAGGCTTGAGGGGTATGTCAGCGATACCTTTTATAGAGGACCCTGTGGGTTGAAGCCTTGAACGTTCCTCATTAGTGAGACAGTTGAAGGACTTTTCAAACATGATCTCGGTGGCCGCCCCTGTGTCGATGTAGGCTTTGCTTGTCTTACTTGTTCCCACCATTGCTTCGACCACGAGGGGATTTGAGAGTAGGTTTCCTTGAGGTGGTGGGAAGCAGACACATTGAAGCTCCCAAGCCTCCAAGCGTTGTCTTTTGCGAGAAACCTCTTGATCGATATTCACCATGCTTACTTCTTTGCTTTTTCCTTCAGCCATCTTGTCCCTGACCCCTTTCACTAAATGAGCCAATTCTCCGGACTTAACGGCTTCCTCAATTCTTTTCTTGAGTTGAAAAACAATCATTTGTGTGATGGCCTTTTTCTTCGTCGAACTCGCAGTATTGAGTGGAGTTTTCATTCTTCTTACTTTTCGGTAAAGGTCTTGGGGGTCGGAAGCTGTGCTTGATTTCCTCATTTGCTAGGATTTCTTGAGGGGTTTTGGTCAAGGTTGTGAAATTGACGGTTCTTTCTCTGCTTGGAGGGTTCTGAGGTTTAGGTTTTCTTGAGTCTGAACCCTTGAACCGTTTATCATAATGGCCAAAATTTCCCCTCTTTCTGCTTGGGCTGCTACTTCGCCAGCTAGTTGCCCGTTTCCTTTGTTCTTTGATCTTCTTCTCCTCGTATATGTGCTTCGGCCCTTTCAAGGGCTTCTTCAAGAGTCTTGGGTAGGCTCTTGTTGAAGTCTCTTGTGAGATATTTGGAGGTGATGGCGTTCATAAACCTAGCCACCCTCATTTTTTCGTCTGCGCCTATGTAGGTGAGACCTTCTTTTTGTATCTCTCAATGAGTTCTCGGAGACTTTCGTCGTCCCTTTGCTTGATTTGGAAAATCACAGTGCATCCTTGACGTACCTCCTTTGCTGTGAAAAATTGGCTAGAAACCCTTTGCTCAGATCATCGAAGCTTCGAACGCTCTTGGCGGGTAGATCATTGAACCATATTCTGGCGGATCCAACGAGACTTTGCATGAACATGAGGCAGCACTCAGCGTTGGACCATTTTTCGATTCTAGCAGCACCGGTAAAGATCTGGAGGTGATCTTCTGGATCCTCGGTTCCATCGTATGTTTTTATGTGCGACAGCATCTTGATTTTTGTTTGGAAGTCATAGTCGGCGATCTGTTGGGAAAAGTACGATAGGTTGCTGGGCTTGTAAGGTTTTGCAAGATCTTCCTCTACCCTTGTAGCAAGATTATGACTTGTCGTTCCTTGGTGAGTACTCAACACTTGATTGATGAGCTGAGACTAAGGGAAATGTGCCATCATTTGAGCCATCATTCGGGGCATCAGGTTAAAGCCTTGGAGGCTTTCTGGCTGTGCAGCACAAGGCATTCCTATGGAGGCATTCATAATAGCGCCTCGTGCTAAAGGCAAAGTAGCCAATGCTTGTTCCTATGTGGAGGCAACCGGAGGGGGAACACTTGTTGTTGGGGACTGCCATAGCTGCTCAAAAGTGGTCTCGTGCCCAACGGTGCACTTGTCATGACTGGTTGAGAGGTGAATATGGGGAAGGTCGTTGGGTTAGGTCTCCCAAAAGAATAAGGGGTAGGGTTGAAAGGTTGATATACTGTGCTGGGACCAGCTTCATGGGCAGAGGCCATGGGTTGTGAGTTGCTGATAGGTGGAGGCGGTGGTCCCGGCGTAGAGACGGTTCTAGGCTCGTCATAATCCAACCTTATTCTGATCCCTTTTTCCCGTTCTTCACTTACATGTTGGTTGAGGAGAGACCTCAACCGCAAGAAATTTCTGGCAACTCCTTCTGTGTTAAATCAACCGTGTACCGGGGCACTTGAGGTGTCGATCTGTGGGGAAGGGGCCCAGAACTGGAAGAAGTCGGTGTTTGGAAAAACTCGGGGAATGAGATCCAGCAGAAGTGTCTCCAGGGGTGGAGAGTGAGGTCATCACACCGGTGAGACTGGACTAACGGTGGACGTTAAAGTACGTGGTACTTGGTTAACTTCCCTAGAGATCTGTTTTCTGACATGATGGTCTTGAAGAAAAATAGAGCTACACTATTGGTCTTTTGAGAAGAATAAGCGGCGTAGCCCCACGGTGGGCGCCAACTTGTTGTTACAACAGATATGAGACCAAGGGTAGTGGACTGTCTGGTTAGGCTAAAAGACTTCAAGGGTTTCAGTTAGCCTAACGTAGGTCGTGGGGTCCTCCCACGTTTGTAGCACGTGGGGTGGATCACTTGGTTATTGATCGCTTTTGATTCCAGTTTCGAAGGGAATTCGAACCGGAATGTAGTTGTAAGCGAAACAATGTTGTTTGAAGTGAAGAAGAGAAGCAAGTATGGAACTTGTTCTCAAGAGATGGGAGAAGATCAGAGAGTATGAGTGCACTCACCTGATCTGGAATGTGGATGGTGGTAGTTGAGGCTCATTCTTATAGGCAAAGGATATTCTATAAGAAGAAGGTTGTGACCAAGGATCCGAGTCTACAGTGAGGGTTGGTGAAGCAATTAGTGAAGTGATGGCTTACTGTTTCACATGTTTTTTGCTGTTCACCTGAGATCGCGGGTTATGAACCCTTTAACCCTTTAACATTTCAAGCGTTAATGTGTAAAGTCCATTTTATTGAGGTTTGAGCTATCCCCGTCATCAGTACTTAATCAATTTCCCTCATGAATTAGGTCAAATACTGAACTCAAAGTCAAGTTTATTCTAAATGGGAAGATTTGAACCAGATTAATGTCGAACTTCAATGGCATCTACAACATTAAAAGTGTGAGTCAAACAAGCGGCCAAGGCGACGTTTATTTTTTATTTTTTTGAAAGGTTTACTTCATTAAAAACGGCAAGCCGACCCCGAAAATTGGGACGATCAGAAACAAGGGAACTACATAATTACAAATTTACACCAATCTAACCAATTAATCGAATTATACTTGGACCTACTTTTGAACCAAAGAAACCCGAGTGTTTGCACCTCACTAAAAATGTCTTGGACCATCGCCTGCTTACTCGAGAACCTCAGATCGTTCCTTGCCTTTCAAAGGCTTACGCGAGAACCTTAGACGTTAATGTATTAAAAGCGGCAATGAAAGATCCTAATAAAATTAATCACAAGAAAATATTTCCTCATATGGCAGCGTGGGAACTTGTTCGTAATTATTCAAAGTTGTGTCATGTTCCTCCTATGGGTGCCGAGCACCCCCAAAAAGAAGAAGCATGACGGAATCATATCACAACATTACACCATGTCGAAATTGGTTGCCCAGTTTCCTAACATGGTGAAGAAACAAGCAACCCATCTTTGAAGAACCGTAAACGCCTTGTGTGAGGTTGTCAGTTCGATTCCCGAGCCCAACCGGGTTTTCGTCCCAATGTGTGTTACTCCAGAAGGTTTTGCTCTTGTGGTGGCACAACGAGTGTCAAGTAGCAGCCGACGATATGGTTTCCCGTGGGAACGCCAAAAAAGCCAAACTCTGAAGCTAGCGTGGGTCCGGTGAATACAACATAGTCTGGCCAAAGTGGGGCAATACAGATCCTCCGATTTGGAGAATGTGATACCGTTAAAAAAAAAAGAAGTTCAGGTGACTTTAATGCGAAGATAACAAATGTTACAGAATAAATACAACTTTATGCACCCGACCAAAACTATGAGTGAAAATGTTATTCGAATTTTGGTACTTAATAGATAAAATATATTAACAATACATCTAATAACTTATAAGCGAAGCAATCATATATTTTTTTCAATTATTTTGATTACAACATGATGATGTTAAATTAAGGCATATATGATTGATGTTTTTGTTGATTATGCATGGTTGGTTAAAGAAACTCCCTCCATTATGTAACATTTTATTTTTATCATAAGTTAATATTGTTGTAATTAAACCTAGATGTTGAAATAGACATATAATTAGGTTTGAATGTTACATAATCTCTTTTACTCTTGTTTGATCTAAATATACATAAAAGAGTGGTCGGTTGTGTCTACATATCCTCCCTCCAGTTGTTCGTTTGTTTGATTCGATTGTTTATCACCTGGGCCAACACTTATATTGAGGGCGATTTTAGTTCTTCATATTGTCTGTGGTTCAAGTTCAATTCGTTTTCAGGAGAAAAAAAATATGTATGTAATTATATTAGGTTGTTTAATTTCAACTTCATTGTAAGACCACCTGTAGTAGGGGGTTTTTGGGCGTTTTTCCCCAAAAAACTGCCCCTTAACGCCATCGAACCGCCCCCTTGGGGTTGTTTTCAAAAAATAGGCCGGGGGGGGGGGGGGGGAGAGGCGTGCTTTAAAGCACGTTGGTGCATGCTTCCTCTACTTTTATTTGTCCAATAAGAATATTCCAACTAATATTATTTGTTTTATTTTTTTTAAAAGATAATAACCGGGTAATCATTGATGGGGCATTATTGGACATTATCCCACTACGCTCATTTATGAAAAACGCCACCCAATGCCCCTTTGCTGACTGAACTGACACGCGTCGCAAAACGCCTTTGGATGGAGGCATTATTCATGTGTACCACTACACATGGTCTAAAATGAAGATTACATCAATAAAAGCACATGGACTTGGGATTGTACATGTGCAAATTATATTGCAGGGGTTTAAAATTAAAAAAAAAAGTAAGATTACGCATAAAGAAAGGATATATGACAAGAACACTATTTGTAGCCAAAGACATAATTACAAATCAAAGAGCTAGACACAGACAGTCATATATGTCTTCTTCTACCAAAAGTAGTGCTCTTTATGTTTATTATAACTTATATGCTTCTATAAACTCCATCTATCTTCCATGCATAATGATCCCATACCAGCTCACTGCACCCTGCAAAAATCATCATAATACAAGTAGATGTGTACTCAGAATATAGGGTGTACCAAAAGTGTATGTTGCATCAATAAGACACTAGCTTATGAAAGTAAGCAAAAGCTATATATTATGCAGATTAAAAGAAGTTTAAATCGCACGTAATATTTGAAGTTTGAACATACTTGGAGCAATCAGTGCCCGGGCTGATCTTATAAGGGATGCTGACACCACACTTGCCAGGGAGGCTGGCCGCATTGCCTTCATTGATGCCGGAGATGGAATTGTAAGCGCTCTTTAAGCAGCCACATGCAGCCTGACGATCAGGGGTTGTTTGTGCATCGCTATTGAGTGATTTTACCCCACTGCAACATGCCGGTGGCACAGCACCACCTTTGGTGAGGTAGGGAATGCATGGTGCTAAGCTGCTGGATACCTGACCGCAGCTAAGAGCCTCGGCATAGGGTGCAGCCACCACCATGCAAGTCACCACTACACATAAAACCATCATTGACATCTTTGCCATTTTTAAAGTACTCTAGTTAAAATGTAGGAAACAATAGCTTTGTTTTGTATGTTTGTAAGGTTGTTGATGCTAGAATATGTTGTCCAAGGTTGCAATATATAGGGGTGTTTGTCTATGTGCATGTGTATGTATGGATTAAAAGAAGGGGTTGGTTTGGAACATGTTAGTTGGAAGTTGGTTTTAACATTAATTAAGGCTACACCTAGAGCTAACCTCTTTGATCTTCACCAAGTGTAAGGTTAACGTTTAGTCACTTGAGCTAGCTCACCATAATAATGGAATATGATTAATTATTAGATTGTCAACAAGTGTTCCAGTGCCGACCATGTTTGACAATTTGACTTTTAATTCATTTTTTTTTTGTTTGGAAAAAATGGTTATGTTGAAGCTGAGAATCCTTCAATCATTCAGAAACTTGCGAACCAAGAAACAGAAGGTGATTAAATCATAAAACAAATATCTACTTTTTTCATTTAGTAACAAACATCATAGTTTTTCTCAACTTACTTACAAGAAAACCTAACCATAAAGTAAAATATACATCACCATATATTGAACTCATACCATAAATTAAAAAATACCAAGTAAAAAATAAACTCATACGAAAAAAAAACACTTAGTTGAGGTCTACAAACTTCACAAGGACAAAAAGTATTTTCTTGCTCCATTTTTCTATAGGTAATATATATTATTGTATTTTTAGCGTTTTCTATTTTAAACTTTATTTTGTTATTGATCTTTTATAATGACTACAGCTTACTTTTTTGAAGTGGTCATTGGGCGTTGTTTATTATATCCCCTTCGGACCAGAAAGGTTGGATTTTTGATTCAATCTTGATTAGAGCCAAAAAAGAATAGAAACCATTATCCTCTAACATAAGCAAAGAAGCATCTGAAACTTTCTTTGGAAGTTGTTTACATGGTAGATGAATGGCATTATTCATATATATCTTGTATTTTATAAAATAAAGTGATTATATTTTATTAATGTATTTTCGTGTAATTCAATGTAGTGTAAGCAACAAGGCTCCTGGGAGTGTGGATTCTTGGTGATAAGAAACATTTTTAAATTTGTTCTTGAAAGGCAATATGATTATCCAAAAAATGTAAGTGTTCTATTTTTAATTTACATATTTTGAATGGAGCTTGTTGTTAAGGTTAGTAATGTTTAGATGGTAGGGGTTAAGATTTAACAATATGTTGAGCTTCTTACGCTACCATGTATCTCACTATGTTTACTTGTTATTTTAGATTTGGAACGACAAAAAAGATGTCACAGAAGCAGAAATCGACGAGTTGATTAAAAACATCATGTTTCGGTTTTTCAGAGAAGTGTTTAATGATACCACCAAGAAATAGAATAGCTAAGTATTGTGTTTGAACAATTTTTATGATCTATGTGTGATATCAAACATGTTTGGGATATTTGTTTGAGTTTGTTGACGAAACACGTTTGTGATGTTTGTTTTGATGTTTAATGTAACTCTTGCTCCATTTATATGCATTTGTGTTTATATTTTATATATTGTTGGATGTCTGCATTTAAATGGAAATTCTGGGCATTTAGGAATTTATTTGAGCATTGTAAAAAGATTTTTTAAGCATTTTTAAAGGTTTTTTTTGGGCATTTATGGTTCAGGTCTTTCTGGGAAAATTTTGGGTTTTTGGGCGACTTAGGAGAGGTCTTTTTGGCGAATCTAGGATTTTTTGGGGTTTATAAAAGTTTTTTTTGGGCGTTTTCATGTTATTTTGGGATGTATTGAGCAGGTTTTTAGGGGTGTATTGTGGCATTTTCAAGTTATTTTGGGGTGCTTATTTTTCCAGTGATTGTTTGGGCGATCCAAAAACTGCCCAGAATCATTGTTTTAAACCTCCAAACAAACAGTTTTTCTACTAGTGTAAAATGCTAAAACAGCGTGAGCACGGATTGATCTTTCAGGCGACTTTTTACAAGTCATCCCTAAAAACACGGCCCCTAAAGCTCTTGTTTCTTGTAGTGTGAGTCGGTTTAGGTATTTTTGTATTTTCTATACCAAACTACTAGTAACTTGTTTGATGCATACCAAGTTCTAGCCGCATCACGCAAGTGAATCCACTATGTATTACTATTTCAAATCACATCTATATATATAATAAAGTAAATCAATGTATGACACGTGTCATTCATTAAAGACATCTACTATTTAGTTTTCCCGCCTTCGTTTCTTACTTATCTTATATAAATTAATATTAATCTTATTCTACTTTGAACTCGAATAAAATCTTTCTATTTTTCTAATAAAATACTATCCTCAAATTTAAAAATTAGTATAAAGATATTTTTAGATTAACAAATTATTTATCATGAAAATCAAATTTTATATTAATATATTATTTATTTTCATTTTCATTATCAAAAAGGTTTATTATATCGATATAGATTGTTGATCGGACCTACATAGATAACAAAAGTCAATACAAAGGTTAATTACCTATTATCATTGTATCTACTTGTGAATTTCTATTATTTACAATTTTATCACTTCTTAAACTTAAAAATGATCAATAATTTCAAACTTCCTATGCTTGGCATGTGATGTTGAGAAAACCACCCATTATAATTGCATGATGAATATTGTTGTATATATAGGGTGAGAATTGGTTACAAAGTCCATTTTTCCTACAAAGTGTAAAAAGTCATAAAACATCATAATGTCAACCATAAAACACACTCAAAACCCACAAATAACAAAGTGAAGATTACTAAAACGCCATATGTGTGGGTTTTGTGTTGTGTTTGGGATGATAAGGCTTTGATTAACGAATGACTAACATTAGTGTGTTTTATGTTGATAATCATGTTGTGTTTTATATTCTTAGTTCTACGATAGTGTGTTTGAAGTTTTTATGAATTGTTAGGTTTTGGATATTGTGTTTTTAATGATATTCACTGTATTATTTGTGGGTTTTGAGTGTGTTTTATGCTGAAATTATGGTGTTTTATGACTTTGTACACTTTGTAGGAAAAATAGACTTTGTAGCCGAACCCCACCATGTATATATATATTATATATATATATTGAATGGCGAATTTCTTTTAATTCATATTGTCTGTAGGATTCGAACTCAAGACCTCCCTCCTAAACATAGATGTTTAAAAGTTTGTCTTTGTTAATTTACTATCACCCCCCATTGGTTATTATATATATTTAGTAGTCCAGTACAATACACCGAGCTTTTTTAAAGATGCAATTTCTTTATTATATAGTATACAAAATTACGTTTATTCAATCGTGTAATACCCGGGGTTTTAAATATATAACATTTTTATAATAAAATTAGATTTATTTCAACCCGTACAAGATATAACTTTTCAATTATCTAATATATAAAATTACATTTTTTCAAACCGTGTTAAGTTCTTAAAAATATATTTTTTTATTATTTGGTGTATAACTTTATATTTATTAAACTCGTACAATACATGGGATTCTTAAAGATATAATGTTTTTATCACTTAATTTATAAAATTATATTTATTTAACACGTGTGACAAACAAGGTTTAAATATATTATTTTATCATTTAGGATAAAAAATTACATTTATTCAACTCCATGTAATACACGGGGTTCTAACCTAGTACTTATATATTTTATTAACACAAAATAAAAAAAATGAGAATATTGCACATATTATATGTGGGCCTTTTATTTGTGATCTTGTAGAAAATCGAATACGTGTAAAAGAATTGTGGATGAAAGTAATCAACCACCCGGAACATAGTATGTTAACTACTAACCAATAAATTTGCATTAAAGAATGATTAGACCAAAAATTTATATATTGCAAAATATATATATATATATATATAAAATATATATATATATATTACACATATTATTGTTTGTTATGAGATTAGGGATGTAAGTTAGCTTGATAATCATTAGAGCTGTTACAAGTTTTACTTAATATAAGTATTTTAACCATTTATTATTAAGAAATAACTCAATAAGTCATTTGTAATATTTTTGTAGTATTATCATGACTATAGGTTTTAGTCGTTTTACAATTTTATTATATTTTTTTTTTTGGAATTACAAAAAAAAATTGTTCTTCTTTCTCTAATCATACAAAAACGTTCCTCATCCCCTTTACGTGAAAATGCGTCCGCAACTTCGTGTACAAGTGTGTTCATGACGGACAAATATTCAAGACATAAGGGTTTTGATTGTGTTTCTTCTAGTTAGTTCGTGATTCTCCCCTTTGTGTGTGTATGGTTAGTGGTTTTGCCAGAACATGAAGGTTTTGATGTATGTGTTGTCTATATTTTAGGCATATGTCATGGGTTTCTAAAAAACAATTGTTGTTCATTTTATATTTTGTGTTGGATTCAAATTTGTGTTTATGAACTCAAAGATTTATAGTTTATGTCTGATATTTGTGTTACTGACTTAATCGTATAGTAGAATTTTGGTGGTGGTTTTAACTAGGTATATATGAAAAACATTAAAGTTTTTTTGGCTTGTAGTATGTGATATGTGACCCAGTATTGTGTGTAACACCCCATCATCATTTATGAGTTTGAAACGTGTAGCGATTTCGTTTTGTCTCTCATATGATGTGACTCTACATTAAGTAGTGGTAGCTTGAGGTTAGGTTGGGTGGTGTACTATAAAGTCTCTATGGCTTTATAATGTCACGTCAGCATCACGTATGCGTTACATAAAAGAGGGGTATTATCGTTAACTTGTAAGGTATGGGATAACGTTCTTTTTAAACAATATAAAAGAAGAAAAAGGAAATAAAAAAGAGAAAAATCTGATTGATGGGAATAAATGGGCCTCACATGCATAACCCTTTGGCGCTCGTTAAAGAGATGAAGCCCTCTCCATAGCCCCCCCCCCCCTGGCGCCTAGGAAATAGGGGAAGGGGCGCTATGAGGCGCTATATATGGTGAGGTGGCAGGGGCGAGAGACCATACCGGGTGGTTTTAGATTATTAGGCAATAAAAGTATCTCATGTGTTGTGCTTGCATGTTTCTTGAACTCTTAGTAAAAAATGCTCTATGCATATATCAAGTGCTCTTTTTCCAATAGTTCCGTTCATCGAACGACCATGTAAATGCGTCAACATGCTTATAATTGTCTAACATATAAGTATACGTTTTGTGTATCATAGAATGTGTTGAGCTGATATCGTTGTTGTGCTTAATTGAGATCTTTGTTTTGATTATTTGAGACAAAATTACGAGGTTCTTGATTCAACTTTGTTTAACATATGAAGCAATAGATAGAAAATCCATCAATAGTCAATACACTAATCAAGTCTTGTTTTACTTCTTATAGTTCTTTTCAATATCATAACCTCCTAATACTTGGGTAAAGAAACTGCTAGAAAGAAATAGGTTATTAAATATATAATTAAAAAATTGTGATATAATTACCTCTTATGAAGATACATCCATATTTATTGCACTAGACTATCGAGTTGTTCCATGAAGTCAAATACTACAAGTGGGAAGACTTTTTACATCTTCAAATTGCATCCCTCATAAAACAAGGGTTTTAAAGGGTGCAACCCAAGGTGGAGTTTTTTTTTTCATGTGGGTGTTATTAAAAACTTATTTATTGTTAAAGGGTGAAACACAAGGTGGAGTATTTATATATATATATATATATATATATTATTATATATAATATTTTGCAAGTGGGTATTGTTAAAAAACTTATTTATGATTGTTTACAAGTATTTACTAAAATCGATTGTTTTAAAAATATTTACGAAAAATAGGTTGTTTTTTCTTTTAAAAAAAACCTCATTTTTGTAAATACCTTTAAAACAACTCATTTTAGTGGTATGGGACGTCATTATCCATCCACCTCAGCCAATTTCTTATCAACCCCCTCCCCCCAACAATACCATTGACGCTATTTAGGGGGAGCTATTGATTGTTCGTGGTTGCAATGGCGGGGGATCCCACCATCATGGTGGCAGGGCCCATGTTTTCAACCAATCACAACCTTTTGTTTTAGAATTAACTTTTTTATATAAGGGAACTTTGTTCTATTTCATAGGTTTTATTCGGAAAACAAGTCAATGAAGCTCCTTGTCTATATGACGCTGAGGTGGCTACCATCCAGCCTAAGTATATTGCTGAGGTGAAGCTCACTTATTTATCAAAATGTCATAAAACAATAAACATGACAAGTTATTTTATAAATATTGTTCTATCATGCTCACGTCCCGCTTGCAGCATGCGCATATAATGTGTATATATGTGTGGGACCTCGAGGTGGGAAAAGTGAAATTGCACTAATTTTAACGTTATTTTACTAATTTTGTGAAAATAACGTTAAAAGCGGCGGACTGTTAATCATGCAACATGTGGTGGCGTTGATAGCCGAAAGACAAAAGGGTACATGCACTAATCGGCCTTTTCCCGATTGCTGAGTGTTATGTGACTTATGTCCAAGGCTTGATGCAAAACTACTATCGAGCCGAGGTCTCACTGGAAACAGCCTCTCGATTCCTACGGGGTAGAGGTAAGGTTGTCTATATCTTACCTGCTCAGACCCTACCTTAGCTTCGCTATTAGTGGGATTATTGAGTATGATGATAATGTTCTATCATGCCCACAAAGACCTAAGGATTGCATTTTGATTCAATTTTTTGCTTGTGTGTAAATTTTGATAATAATGATTATTACCAATGATTTTCTTTTAAATAAACTACTTTATTCCTCTGAACACGGTTCGTTTTTCCACTTGAAAACTAACAGATGTCTCCTATGACAATATTTATGCTGTTATTAACCGACAGTCGCATATAAGGATGGTGTGTGGTACTAATGACAAGTATTGCAAGTTTTAATGAAATTTGAAAGGGAATCTAGAGTGGATCTGAATCGAAAACCAGATCAGACTTGGGTCCCGACGTGGTACGGCCCATTTGGCCTAACTCGGCCCAGAGGCGGTCCTGAACATTTAGGTGCCCCGGCCAAGCGAAAAAAACATATGCCCATTACCCTAAGGCATTAACAAATTAAATAACGTAAACTAATTTTTTTTTTGAACGACCATTAAAATTATAGCAATAAACATAGAAATTAGCAAAATTATGGTATTAGAATAAGTGTATGAAATATCGTAATAGGCTAATAGCTAATTGAGAATCAACATATCTATATGTCACTGTAAATCAAGAATCAAACTATCATATTTTTATATTTCTTTTTCACTTTGAACACGTCAGCTACAAAAGAAAATCGTCTAAGTTTTACCTAACGATCATTCGTATATATATAAAACCAGGAATTTTTAGAATTTTTGTGCCCCTTGAAGAAAACGTGCCTAAGCCGACATTGCCCCTCCTTAGAGCATCCCCTGCTCGGCCCAATAACTCAAAAGTCGCCACAAACTTAAACATTCATGATATCACATAACTTTAAAAGCTTAAAAATCATGTATAACAAAATAGCAATTTAACAACCATATATGTAACAAGATAGTAAGTCCTATTACTACTACTCTTCAAACCAGGTTCAGTCTCAATCTCTTCGGCTGCAAGAAAAACCATATAATCTGTCAGCACTTTCCAACTCTTTACTAGTTACTTATTTAAAAAAAATATACGTTCAACGAAAAAAATCTGTTTTAACCCCAATCCATTTTGACCCGTTTGATGACCAACCCATTTTGACCCGTTTGATGACCCACCCACTTTGATGAAAATAATCACTTTGACCGTAAATGTCGAAAGTTCCAAACTTTACGCAAAAAAAAAAAAATCCTACTTACATAATTTCTGGCAACTTCTTTGAGAAATTTCTTTGGAGAATCCAGATATTCAACACAATCGTTCTTTACAACCGCAGCAAGATCATCTCTGCCAGCGTTTTCAAGATTTCTTATCATAATCGTTAATGTCAACTCATCTGGTATGCAACCTGATGCTTTCATTGAATCATATGTTTCCATTGCTTTCTCTATCATATCCACTTTAAGATATGCTCCGATTAGCTCTGTGTAGGCTCGTGTGTCGGGTTTCAAGCCTTCTTGTATTAGGTCAGAGAAAAGTTTTTCGACTTTGTCTATATGTTTCTTTTTTCCAAACATTAACATCAAGTCGCTGTATAAAGAGTGATCCGGTTCGTACCATGCTTCATTTCTGATAAACTCGAATACCTGACACCTGAGTGCAGTTCAGATAAGATGCAACCTTGAAACCATATAATCACATAGAGTTAGGTGTCATTTACGTCCCTGTAGTTTGTCCACTTATGCCATTTCAGGCCAAATTTCAAAATGGTACCATTTTCCTCCCTGACGTTCTCGAATGGTGTCATTTCAGTCCAAAAAACTACCCTGGTTAAAAACTTCAGTTTAATGAAAGGTAAAATTGCCATTTCCCCAGTTTTAACATGAGTTTAAAAAAAGGAAATAATAAGAAAAACCCTTCATTAAACTGAAGTTTTCAACCAGGGTTAGTTTTTTGGACTAAAATGACACATTTCGAGAATGTCAGGGAGAGAAATGATACAATTTTAAAATTTGGCTTGAAATGGCACAAGTGAACAAACCACAGGGACGTAACTCAATCACATAAATTGTTCTTAGTTTGTTTCTGATTCCTAATATACTTTCAAGAATCAATTATAATCATAAATTCCTAATCAATAAAATTATAAATTTGGTTGTTACTTTGTGCAGCCGTTACCAACAAGAGTTATACAGTTGATGCCTATTGATTCTCAGTTTCAGATTCTATACAGAAACCTAGAACCCAAATCGATTACCATGAATGTCATGTTACCACCAAAAGGCATAATCAATGGACGATGAACCGTCTTCCTTTTTAAGCGATTAATAATCCAAACTATGACCCACTAACCATTATAATCTGTACTGGCAATGTGATCGACGATGGTCATTATTTTACTTTCGTTGCCATGTGCAATCTCTTGACCAGACTGCCATAAAAGTAACTTTGTCTGCCTCTAATTTCATCTGACATTTCTAATTAATTTATAGCACTTTGATCGGTATAAAACTCAGTCAATTGTTCATTAGAGGCATAGGAGTTACCTTTCCGTTAGAGTGTCACTAGTCACATTGGCAGTATGGATTAGTTTCGTCATTGTTTGGATTTATTACCCCGTCAATTGTAGCTGTACCCGATTAACCTGTGACCCGAAAACTGATTAAACCGATTGTTTTTGGGGCCAGGCATCGGTTAGACCTCTAAACATCAAAAACCCGAATAACCTGAACCGATTAACCCGTTACCCGAAACTGATAAAACCGCCTGTTATTAGGACCAGGTATGAGATAGACATTTAAACAACAAATACGTGAATATCCCGAACCCATTAACCCGAGCTACATCGGTTCAACTTTTGGCATGTTATCAAGAATTCATGAATACACATTAACTTCATCAATTTTGTAACATATATGTCCAACCGATAATCCGACTCGACGAACCAGATAACCGAACAACCTTATCAGCTACAACTATCATACAGAAAAAGAAAACCGGACCTAAACTACCCGAAACCCGAATAATAAACCCGATAAACAGCACTCATAAAGCATGTATGGAAACTGAGTATGTGAAATAACTTGTTACCTTGAGAGCAACGTCCAGATGTTGTTGTCTCTGCAACTCAGCAAAAGCATCCAACAAATCATCTTTCAAGAGACGATTGAGCTTTGAATTGAATACTTGGTGAAGTTTAGATGGGTTTTTGGCGGCTAATTTGAGGATTGAACTGCTTGAATTGCTTCTGTTGACAAAACCCCATCAGTTCGTCGTCTTGTTCTCATGGGTTTTCTTAAACCACAAGTTATTGTTGTTGTTGCATATCTTAATTGGGGTTTATCGAATCCGAAGGGTGTTTGTAGATACTGAATTCTCATCGGAGAATAACCTATATTCGTCAACATCTACAGAGTTTAGGGTGGTTGTTTTTCAGGAGAAGAAGAGCGAGAAAGAGAAACTCAGAAAACAAAAGTCGTAGGTTTGATATTGGGCTACTAAATTGCCGGTAAATGGGTACAACTTGACTAACAAAGCAATGTTACGTGAGGGCCGGCTCAAGCCCAAACACATAAGGCCTTTTGCTTTGGGCCTCTACTTGAATAGACCCAAAATCTTATATATTTTTTAGTAAATTGTTATTTTAGTTACACCTAAAATCTACTTAATTCAAATAGTTTTTTTCTGTCATTTTAGTCTAGCTAGTTTTTTTTCCATCATTTTGATAGTACCAGTTCGAGATTTTTTTTTTTTTATTTTTATGGAAGCGGATTTATATACCAAAGTAACAAATTACAAACAAGTGGCAGGTAAACGGCCAACAAGCTGCGCCGCAACCCCCTTTTGAATTGCAAAACCAATATCGGTGGTCTCCAAGTTACTAACAAAGAACAAATGTAAAAGTAAAGACTTGATTCAATTTCTTCTCTGCCATTTTCATTAATTAAGAGTGGTTAAGTACAGAAACATGCAAGCTTAAGATATGGCAAACCCATGGGGTAGTTAATGCAGACTAGTAGTGTGGTACGTGGGAAACATGGGAACATGAAATAAACAATGCACTGTAAAAGTAAACGTGGGCAGAGGTTGCATGAAGACGTGGGTTAACCAGGTCATGGTGGATAGTCCGTATCCACCCACCATTTCCACCATGAGCGGCCACTTTTCTGCCATCCACACCATCTCCATCACAAACTTTTAATGATGGGGGATGATGGTTGCAGGTGCGATTAAGAAGAGATGTGGTGGTTAAAAGGTGAACTAGTGGTCGTTTGTAGTGTGATGGTATAGGGATGGTGGTGTGTCGATTTACATTGAAATGATGACGGTGGTTGCTGGGATTGTTCAACGTGATGGCAATGGTGTTGGTTGAGACGTGATGGTGGTGGCGATGATTGAGATTGTGATTATGTGGTGGAAGATGGTGGTGGTAAACTAACAAATGACCTTTAGTTAACTCAGGTTTTTGGATGAAGATAAAAATAGCAGAAAAGCTTTTTAGCTGAAATGACAGAGAGATTTGAAGAAATGAGAATTTAGTTAAATTTTATATAACAAAAGCCTGCGATAATCAGTTGTGTGAATCGAACAAACAATCAAGCCGCTATAACTATTTATGTATCGAAGTTCAACGAGCAATTGAACTGATTAATCATTGCTTCAAAGTTCTGCTGATTGTTGAAGACTTGAAGGTACGCTGTTTTTAGCAATTCTTTTTGTTTTTGTTAAACTAGTGTTAACTGTTTTTGCTTCATTGCAATCTGCAATGGGTAAATTGATCAGTAATTGGTTTTATTTTGTTTGATTTTAGACAACTTGAGATGCATGGCAAGTTCCACTTTCATAACCTCATCAATGTCAGTTCAACTTCCATTTACCGGTTTTACTCTACCATCATATACCCTTCACCAAAGCCACCACCAGATAAATTCCTAAACCTCTGTTCAAACGGCCTTATCACCGAAGCATTCAAAACCTTCAATACATACATATACAACGACCCATCTCTATACTCGTACCTCCTCAAATCATGCATACAAACCCACTCACTCTCACTCGTTCACCAGCTCCATTCTTTGATAATCACTTCCGGGTGTTCTTCCACCCGGTTTGTCACCAACCACCTCCTCAATGCGTACGTGAAGTTTGGTCAATCGAAGGTTGCAGTCAAGTTGTTCGACGTAATGCCCAAGAGAAATATCATGTCTTGCAACATTTTGATTGGCGGGTTTGTGCAAAATGGTGAATTGGATAATGCACGCAAGGTGTTTGATGAAATGCCTGAGAGAAATATCGCGACGTGGAATGCGATGATCGCGGGTTTGACGGATTTTGAATGTAATGAGGAGGCTTTGAGGCTTTTGTCGGAAATGCGTGTTGACGGTTTTTACCCGGATGAGTTTACTCTTGGCAGGTGAGATGTGTTTTCTTGATCGTTTCGGATGTTTTAAAGATGTTTTGAAGCCGGTTTTCGCGTTTCTTATATGGTTTGTTTTTGTCAGTGCTCTTCGTGGTTGTGCGGGTTTAAGAAGTTTGAACGCAGGCCGCCGGATTCACGCGTATGCTGTTAAATACGAGTTGGAAGTTAATGTGGTTGTCGGGAGTTCACTCGCCCACATGTATATCAAATCCGGAAGTCTAGCAGAAGGCGAAAACGTGATCAAATTGATGCCGGTTCATAGTGTTGCGGTTTACAACACACTGATCACTGGTAGAGCTCAAAGCGGATGTAACGAAGAAGCGTTAAACCAATACCACATAATGAAACTATCGGGATTCAAACCGGATAAAATCACGTTTGTAACCGTTCTCAGTTCGTGTTCACAGCTGGCAACACTCGGTCAAGGTCAACAGATTCATGCTGAAGCAATAAAATCGGGTGCCACATCATCGGTCTCGGTCATTAGCTCGTTAATCAGCATGTATTCGAGATGCGGGTGTTTTAAAGATTCGTTAAAATCATTTTCCGAAACTAAAACCCATGACGTTGTCCTCTGGAGTTCGATGATTGCAGCGTACGGGTTTCACGGAATGGGAAAAGAAGCGGTTGAGTTATTTGATCAAATGGAAAACGAAGGGTTAGAACCGAATGATGTTACGTTCTTGAGTTTACTATACGCTTGCAGTCACTGCGGGTTAAAAGATCAAGGGATCAAGATATTCGATTTAATGACGGAAAAATATAAAATACCCCCTCAACTAGAACACTACACATGCATGGTCGATCTACTTGCACGTTCGGGTCGTTTACAGGATGCGGAAAACGTAATTCGATCCATGCCTGTTAATGTGAAGGCGGATTCTATTATATGGAAAACGTTATTATCCGCTTGCAGGATATACAAAAACGCTGACATGGCGAAAAGGATCGCGGAAGAAGTCATACGTGTGGACCCACATGACTCGGCATCATACGTTCTACTATCAAACATACAAGCGTCCGCTAAAAAATGGCACGATGTGTCGGATTTCCGAAAGGCGATGCGAGATATGAGAGTGAAAAAGGAGCCTGGTGTAAGCTGGTTCGAGATGAAGAACGAAGTTCATCAGTTTTGTATGAGTGATAAATCACATCCGGATTCGGAAAACATTAAACGTTATCTAAAAGAATTGACGGGCGAGATGAAGTTGTTGGGTTATAAACCGGATTATGGATCCATATTGCATGATATGGATCTTGAGGAGAAGGAAGATGATTTGGGTCAACATAGTGAGAAGCTGGCGATTGCTTTCGCGTTGATGAACACTCCGGATTGTGTTCCGATTAGGATTATGAAGAATTTACGGGTGTGTAACGATTGTCATGTTGCGATTAAGTATATATCCGCGATAAAGAAGCGGGAGATTATTGTTCGCGATGCTAGTAGATTTCATCATTTTAAAGATGGTCAATGTTCCTGTGGAGATTATTGGTAAGATGGTATATTATTCAAGTATATCTGTATGGTTCATTTGTTTTCATGATTTTGATTTCAAGTGTTAATGTTAACCTTCTTATGTTGACAAATGAGTTAGCACACATGTCTCATCTTTTAAGAGACTTTTAATAGCGTAGGTTAAAATTCTTGTTTGTAAGCTTTGTTCAAATTCTTGTTTGGATGGTTTATTATTAGGAAGTATGTTTGCTACACAGGATGAAATCTGAGAAATGGGTTGTGCCCATGGGGGCTGGTCGAACCCGACACAAACTCGAAAACTGTATTAGACACATGAACCTAAACACCACACGATTTTTCAAGGCTTGCCACAAATGGTTAACCTGTTTTTTTTTGGCATATTAATTCTCTAAAATTTCAATTTACAACAAAAGTAATTACGTTTAACCCGCTTAGCCTTAATTATATGCTACTTAATTTAAATATGAAAAAGTGTATCGTACAATATGCCTTAACAGCGTACGCAATAGCAAATTCGCACGTTATGTTTAAAAAAAATGAAAATCGCATGTTCGAATAAAAATGAAATCGCATGTTTATAAAAATAATCAAATTTATTAAAAAAAATTCGCATGACGTTAAAAAAAATACCAAAATCGCATGTTATAAACCAATTTTCGCATGTTGATACTGAATCTCGTACGCTTCGCGCATTAAGACATTTTGTATAATAACCGGCCTCACTTAAATACATTGATATTTTTTTCTTTTAGTTTTATTCTATTTAATATACGATATTAAAAAACACATTAGTTATTAAAATCATGGTTATGAGAAATGTGAAAGTAAATGATGACTTTAAAATGTAAGGAGGTTTATATTTTTTTAAACGATAAATGTTACCACTACTCTATTATATAAATTATTATAAATAATTCTATTTGTTCAGGTTTGAACCTGAGACCTCTTCTCCAAGAGGCAAATGCCTCTATTAAATGAGCTAGCTTCACATTAGCTAAGAAGATTTATATAATGGAATGAATTGCTTAGGGAAATATTGTGAGTATTACTAACATGTCAGGTAACCTGACAAGTTTACATAGTTTTTGAATTTCTAGACGGTAAGACATTGGCAACTTCTAATTGATTCAAGCCTCTAAATAGATCATCAAACACCAAAGGACTTGTAGCCTAGCACTCTAGCAGTATTAAGGTGATATCAGGCCGAAGCCACCTATGATGCCCTATAGCTCCTGACAACACTGACACCGTAGGCGCTATGGGGATTAAAAATTGATCCTTTGTGAAAATTATAACGCTGCACAATGTTCCTCCCTCACTCACACACATATATTTACATACATATGTATGTATAATTGAAGGAGTTATATAACCCCCTTACCACTATACCCTCTTGTGATATAACCCTCCTTAAAACCCCCTCTTGCACCTTTTTGTCACTTATCGCATAACCGGCTTTATAGAAACTACACATGGCCTTATATGAAAGTTACACAATCAAACACTTAATCATTTATTAACTTCAACTACAGCTTGCAATGACTTTAATCTGTTTATCGTTAATGACAAGTTGAGTTTGCCAATTGTTTTACAACCAATTAAAGAGGGTTTGGGGAAGAGACTTTTTGCTTGCGTGTAGCTTATCATCAAAGTTTATACATAGATTGCGTTTAGAATGTTTAATGCACAAAAATATACGTTAATTAATTGACTGGTCTAACAATTAATCTTTAAGATTCAATTTTTTATTAAATATTATCTGTGTTTCTTAATAAATTTTTTTAGAAGTTACTTGGCTTATATGTTAATACGAATCTTTTCTTAAGAAAGTAATGTAATTAACAAATAGTATAATGTTTTTCTAATATGTCTATGAGAAAAGTTCAAAACAAAATGAAAATATATTATAATATATTTACATATTCCAATTGAGGAAATACTAGTGGGATTCCTCTTACGCTACAAAAAGGGAATTCTGTAATACACAAAACAATCTATACTATATCATAATGCAGGAGCGAAAAATTCCTAAAAGTTAAGAACTTCTTCTCCCCTTATTTATAAATAAACCCCTAAACTGAGGGTAAAGTGGTCTTTTAAACCATAATTATTTTTTAGTCTCTCAATCTATTACATTTAAATCTTTGACATTTAACATAATTATGGGTAATTAGTTACACTCCCCCCTCTTTAATTCTTTAATGTATTCCTGCGATATCTTACAACTCGTAATGTTTTAAAAAAATCCGAACGTACCATGACGATCGGCACATTTTTTTAAACGTTTCGATAGTTGTCTTTTTTAGTTTCGCCGTGCGTTCATAAAGTACAAATAGCCGATGCGTAAATATACAATTGATTAAAGCCAACATTTGTTTTTTACCAAAGCCCGCTTTGACCATTACCTAGCTACCGTGCATTAACAATCTGACTATGTACAAGTTTTTTATTTTGAACGACATTAAAAACTATAAAATATTCCCTAATTTCACTAGCCGCAATGTTGAAAAGTTACCAGCCGCAATATTGACACGAGACACAAAGTTACCAGCCGCAATATTCCTCCAAGTTTTCTGGTACATGATAATCAAATTAAAATCTATTCTATATAACAAGTTCAGCTCAACTCCAAGATGATAACCGCGGCACTTCATAATTATGCAAGACGAAAACCGTTAATATGAATTTTTAACAAATCAAAGTATATATAATTATTTTGTTCAAAGTAACAATACATATAATTATTATTTCACAGTTGAAAACAAACATTTTAACTAGATACAGTTATTATTATTATTATTATTTCACAGTTGAAAACAAACATTTTAACTAGATACAATTATTATTCTATACTATATGCACGTTTGGTTTTTTTTCAGAGATTGATAGATTCAAAATTAAATAGATGCAACTAACTTCCTAAACAAAAGGGTGCCAGATTTCAAAATAACCCTAATTCACCTCTACATTCCTACTATAAATACATAGTAGGGCACCCATTTCTATTGCTAAACATTTGATAATGGATCCAATTTCGAATCCAGTGATTGCGAAAAAACAATCATATGATGTTGTACTTTCAAATGTTAGATTGTTAATTCGCATCAATTTATAAATTATGTTTTAATTTTATGCGAATTTTTATATATGTTATTTTTTCGTTTCTGTTGGAAGGTGAACGCGCCGATTTAAACAATCCAGTTGCAGCTCCCGCTTCTAAGGTATCGATTTTGATTGTTTTATTAATTTTTTCTATTCAAACATCGATTAAATAACGAGCTATTCATAACAGGTTGTTCGATTAAATAACGAGTTGTTCATATTAACGGTTTTTTTGCAGGATGATGGTGATAAATCTGTTGAGATAATCAGTTACGGTCACATGTTTAGCCCGTACAAGTCTCATCTTCAACGTGAATTTAGTGAAGAGGTAATTTTAAGGTTTATTTAATCTTTTTTTAACTTTTGTATTCAGTTTTTGTCTTTTTTTAAGGATCGAAAATGGGTAGCTCAAGGAAGAGATACAAGAGACTCTCGGAATGGAAATGGAGTGACGTGGTTGATTTAGATGATTCCGATGACTATGACAAAGCGGAAGAATTTAAAGATACTGCAGATTCAAATGACAAAACCCGATTAAAAATACCTCGGGTGTCAATTCAGAAGCGGAACAGATATCATGAAGTCTAATATGATATCTATCAAATGTTTTCTATGTTTTTTTTTTCTCATTTTCAGCTTGTGTTGGTTGGAAATAATAAAACAACTGTTTAAGATTCTATTTTATGTTCTTTTTTTTTTTGTTTGATTCTTAATAATAATTCGTGTATTAAAGTAGTTTCCAATTAAATAAAAGCCAAATATAAGGACTTTTATTTAGAAGCTCATATGAAAAATCAGGGCAGTGGGAAAAAACGTAATATGAGGGCCCTGAGCTAATTGAAAATTTTAATTAATATAGATAGATTGAAAATTTAAAAAATATAATGAGAGATTAAATAGGAGTGATTTAAGTAGCAATTTTAAAACATGATGTATTTTAATAACTATGCATTATATATAGCACGTAACCAATATAAAAATCCCTAAAAAGCCCTTATTTGGGTAAGTATCATATTATAAGAAACAGTTACAAGGAAAGTAATCGAAAATGAAAAAAATCAGACTCATTGCGAATAAGTTTAGTTATTTTAAAAAAGCTACATCAAGTTAAACTAGATAGTTCGTATTTATTGCATTTAATTAGGGGATATTATTTAAAAATTAGACTCATAAGATAATATTACTTTATTTCAAAAAAGCTACAGCAAATTTAAACTAGATCTTGTTGCATTTTTTAGGGATTATTATTTAAAAACAACATAAGATAAGATTATGTTATTTTAAAAAAGCTACAGCAAGTAAACTAGATACTGTTGCATTGTAATAGGGATTATTATTTAAAATTTTGACTAATAAGATAAGATAAGTTGATTCAAAAAAGCTACATTTTGTTAAAAATTCGTAGGTTTTAAATGTGTTATATATAGATACAACTCCCCTATTCATTACTTGTTTTACTCCAACAAAAAGCCAGTTCTTCTCAATTAGCGGGTTTAGCAGGTAAGAACCGTATTCAAGTTTTTCTACATCATCAATACACAATGACTTTTGCAAACAATTCTTAATCTAAACATTCATCCTTGCAGTGGTTTTAGTTGATCAAAGTTCATCCTGAGTTGATCTTAGACAGGTATGGATTCTTCCTAAAAATGATTATGATGTACGCTTTTTTTTTCATAAAATTATATGTTGTTAACTGTTGTATTTTATAATTTTCTGTGTTCTTCTAAAGATGCATCATGTTTAGATATATTATAGATACTTATGTCTACACATATATTGTATGCAAACACATTCCCAGCCTGGATATCTAAGCACAATCAAATATATTCGCAGGCTAGATATCAAAATCTATATTATATAATCTAATATGAAAGAAAAAAAAATGATAACATATTATTTATTTTGAATACACATCATCCACCGTCCATACCAACATATTATTTATTTTGAATTTAAAATAAATTATTAACATGTAATAATTTCAACCACCATATTGTAAAATAAGAAGTTATAAAACCCTTTACTTATCCGTGTATTTTTAAAATCAATATAGTATAGATATACTGCTTTCTATTTAGCTATAGATTATCTGTATTTTTAAAATCTATACTACTTTTTATTATTTAGATCAAGATTAATATGTCGTCACTGCCGATTGATGTAATTATGATGGATATAATTGCAAGGCTTCCCCCGTAGCTGTCACAAAATTTAAGACTGCCAACAAGACATGGTTGTCCTACATCTCAATTTGTGTGGTGATTTATATAACTTTTAATTATGTTTAAGACTTGTTTTTTCTTATTCGTGGTTTACTTTATTACCCAAATTGTTTCTTGAAGTATTTGCTAATTTAAATTCTAAATTTAACAATTACTAAACATGTGTAACACTTATGACATATATCCACCACAATAATGTTATCATATACAAATAAGAAAACTACCAGCAACGAGTTCCGCAATCCAAAGTGTCGCCCCCGCCGCATCGCCCGGTCACCATACCAGTACAATTACATGCCTCGAGAATTTGGCGAATATTAGTTCGGTACATCAGAGTGTCAGCGTGGTAGCGGTACTTGATACGGAGAAAACCTAATAAATAAAGTCGTGATATGCCCAAAACGAAATCAACACATGTTTTACATCTATCACAACCCATAAAAAGGAATACGGATACCGGTTCTGATAATAACAATAGAGGTACCGATGTCGGTACGTATGGTACCGTTACTTGCTATAGCTTACAATACCAATAAAACACTCTGTTTTAAATACAACTTTGTTTTCAACAAAAAATTATACCGAAATGTCTAATAAAATACGTAAACACAATTGTGTATTCACTTTTTTTCAAAAAAGTTAATAAATGCAAATTATTAGAGCATAATCAAATTTAAAATTAAATGCTTTAAAGGCGTATAAGAATATGAGTGAAATTTGAACTCAAACTTTATTGATCATAATGAACTTTACACACATATAGGGTTCGGGTAAAATAAAAACTCATACAACTTGTAAGAACTTAGAGAACTCGACATCACAAAAGGTTTTTTCAAAAAAAAAATATTTACCAAAAATCCTAAAAAATCAACTTGTCCAAAAAACCCTACTTTACAGCAGGCGTAAATGCTATAAAAAACCGATGTCACGTTGATGTCATCAATTTTTTACAGCAATTGTAAAGGGGCCGAAAACACCAGTTGAAAAAAAATTATTTTTCGACCGTCTTTGTAACATTTTAATCTAGGGGTGTGAAAAATGGGAGCAAAACTCGTCTGTGAAGGCCGAGTTCTCTAAGGTCTCACAACTCGTAGGAGTTTTCCCTTGATCCTCATCATACATACATACATACATACATACATACATACATATATTTTTCTAAGGTCTCACAACTCGTAGGAGTTTTCCTTTGATCCTCATCATACATACATACATACATACGTACGTACCTACATACATACATAGACAAAATCACCCCAAGTTGTGAGAGAGCTTAGAGAACTCCAACTTCCCGTGCGAGTTTTGCCACCATTTTTCATACAAACGTAGATGAATATTTTATAACACACATGTAAAAATAAATATTTCCGAGCGTTGTTTTAAGCATTTTTACAGGACTTTAAAAAGCTGCTGAAATCAGCATTTACACCCATTTTTAGAGTTTTTTTATATTGGTGTAAATCAACAAAAAAAAAGTTTGAAAAAATTATTTTTTAGGATTTTTGGTAAAAAAATAAAGTGGAACTCAAATAACACTTGCCACAAACTGTTTATACACACGTATATATATATATATATATATCATAAGACTAAGGATGACAATAGATTGGGTTTAAAACGAGTATTGATGATTTCAGTCTCTTATCCAATTATAAAGTTATGTTTCATACCAATAGGATCCATGAATATCCATTACACACCATGTATCTAGTTCGCTTATTTATTGATATTCACAAGTACACTACTATTCTAATTTTATCTAATTTTATTACCCAAAGAAGTTATAAATACGAAAACTAATTAGCAATGTACAAAAGGCAAAGGTGAGGCGACCTAAGTTGCAAAGGATCGGGCCTTATGTGACATAAGCTGAGTAGTGTAACAAACGCACGGGTGAGACACTTTTTAGGCTAACAATTGACTTGAGAGCAGGCGAGGCACGCTTTTTAAGCTAACAATTGACTTGAGGAGCAGGTGAGGTGTGTGCCTTTCGTACATGGCTTGTTTTTTCTGCCAGTTGTGTGTTGTACAACAGGCTTTTTATGTTGGACATGTATGTGTTTTTCATTTAAAACATATATAAATCTTAATTAATTAAATATTACTAAATAGCAACCTTAGTAGGCATATGATGGTTGTATGGTGTGCATGAGTCTTTGTTTATGCAGATATTTTGTTTAATTATTTTCAACTGAATATGCTATATTTATTTTCATGTATCAATCATGTTAATATTTAGATCTAACACTAATAAGAATTGTTTGGATGTCAACCACGTCGTGTTTCCGCCGCAACATCCGGTGGCAGAATTTAGGGCTTCGTAAATCTGATCGACTATAGGTCAATTTGGTTGGTCGCGCCGCAACGCGTGCGGGTCAAATTTCTAGTTATAGCTAAATCATTGGTAGGAGTTGTTAATAACATATGGGATAATAAAATAAATTATATAATCACTTTGCGCCTTGCATACGAAAATGTCGCCGCTTTTGCGCTTTGCATCTAGGTTTTAGATCTCGTCGCTTTTTTGCTTTTTTAAACCAAGGATTATCTATTGCCTAAGGATAAATGCAACAAAAAATAAAAAGAAGATGTTTACCATTATGATTTCACATTAGGGATGTATGTTTTGGGTAATTGGGCCAATAATCACCTAATATCATACATATTGCATATTCGCAAGACTGTTTAAAGCTAATGTTATGCTCGATCCCATACCCTATACATGTCCAAATGTTTCGCGTATGAGCTGGGGTTGGTCCTTAAGGTTTGGGATCGTTTGTCATCCATACATAAAAGGGGATATTCGAAGTTGTTCAAGAACATGGTGGAACCTAAACATTGTGTAGCTTAGATTTGTAGTTTAGTTTGTTAATTTATGTAGAGTCAAGTATTGTGATAAAAGGGTGTAAAGTTGTGAATTTATGAAAGCTTTTAGTTTTGACATGTTATAAATATATACAAAGGGTTCGATATTTTTAATCTGGTTTCACTATTTTTCACCGGAAGATGGTAGGGTGTGAGTAGCTTCACGGACAAAGGGGATAACGCCTATTCACGAATGGTAAGGGCAGTGTAGAGGGGGCGTGAATCCACATGTACGTAGTGTGACAAATATAGTAAGGGAGAGAGAGTGGGGCATATATGTAGATACGTATTATATATTAACGTTTGTATTCAACAGATACAAGTATTTATATGGTAGAGTTCTCTACTTAAAATTAGTTGTATATATGTTTATAAATGCAATAACCGGTTTGATCTATTTTACCTTGAAGAGCGTGTGACATTAACATCTTTTTGGGGTGTGAAAGGGTAAGAATGTAGTGTGAATAGTGAAACGTGATATGGAGATAACTTACAAGTCATTTATGTGTTTATATAAAAAAAATTTACCAACATGGCACTGTCGGTGAAGTAGAGTACATTTAAGCATAATAGTTGTACATCAATTAATACGGTATAGTAAACAACTTGTTTTTATTTCATTATATATATATGGTTGCATGTTACCAATGAGCCATGCATTATCAGTTTTTGCAATTAAGAGAGCTTAATTGCTTGATATTATAAAGATGATGAGAGAACAATGGTTTCCCCTTTTTGCATTGGTTGCTTTAGCAGCGGCGGTTAGTGGTACTCAGGCGGCGATAGGGATGCCGCCTGAGGCTGCACCACTAATCCGACACTTCTACAAGGTACACAACACGTGTGCCAACGTGGAGCCGTTTATTCGGCACCAGGTACAGCTAGTTTATGCTAATGACAAGACGGTTGCTCCAAAGCTCATCAAGTTGCTATATGCAGACTGCATGGTTAATGTATGTCCTCTAATATGTATATGTTTATATGTATACCAAACACTTTTTTTGGGTTTTTAACTTAAGCTAATGAAAATGAAATAACAGGGGTGTGATGCATCGATTCTTCTAGACGGACCAACTACAGAAAAAGAATCACCAAAAGCGCGAGGACTAGGAGCATTCGTGCTTATTGACAAGATCAAGCAAGTCTTGGAAGCCCGGTGCCCAGGAGTGGTTTCGTGTGCCGACATTCTCAACATAGCAGCCAGAGATGCCGTTTATTTTGTAAGTGAAAGTCCCTCTCTTATATTAATCATGATATACAACCCCTATATGTTTTGCAACTTAGTTCTAGACTTGAATTAGGGATGTTTGTAGTTCAGTTCGGCCGGTTTTGACAAAATTATGCTAAATTGCTAACTAGACTTCGAGAAACGCCAAACCAAACCAGCCAGGTTGGGTGAGTCGGCTGGTTTTGCGGTTCAGTTTCAAATGGTTTTTATAACCCTCTCCCCCCCCCCTAGTTTGAAAAAGTAGTCTTCGAGAAACGCCAAACCAAACCGCTCAGGTGGGGTGAGTCGGCTGGTTTTGCGGTTCGGTTTTCAAGTTTGAAGCTTTTTTTTTCTTATTTTTCAAAATCATTATTGTATATTAATATTTTTAAAATGATAAATATAGTAGGTTTTGTAACACATATATATAAAACTACATATATTTTAAACATGAAAAATATATATAAAATAATAAATGTTAAATGATCAGTTTGGTTTACACCATAATACGGATGGTTCCAAGTTTCAAACGGACCAACCCGTTAAACTGTCAAACAACGTAAACCAAACCCGAACTATTTGAATCTCAAATCAACTGACTTGCTTAAGTTTTAACGGTTCGATCAGTTTCAAACAGTTTTTAAACTACAAACAACCCCCCCCCCCCCCCCCCCCCCCCCCCCCCCGCCATTTGAAAAGTATGTTTGACTGACATTTAAGTCACTTCATGTTAAATGCAAACAGTCTGGTGGACCGTCATACCCGGTTTTCTTGGGAAGAAGAGACGGACTTTCATCGAACGCAGCATGGATCGACTATCCCTTGCCTTCCATCTCTTGGGAATCATCTTTGGCATACTTTGAATCTAAAGGTTTAGATGTGCAAGACATGGTTACACTCCTAGGTAAGTCATCTATTCTAACAATATTGTTCCTATATTTATAACAACGCACTAATTACTTGCAAGTCATGCAAGCCGATATTTTGATCACGAAAGACCAAACTCGAAATATTGTCAGAACCGCACTCTTTAGTCACACTTTTTTTTATAACTTCTCGATAAACTTTATAACTTTCAGGAGCACATATGATGGGAAGAGTTCGATGCAGCAACATTCTCGATCGTTTATACAACTTCAACAACACTGGAAAACCAGACCCCACAATGGAGGAAGCTACATTGAGTTACTTAAGGAACCAATGCCCTGCAAAGACGAGGCTGGGTCAACCCAACCCGCTTATAAACTTGAACCCGAGTAACCCAAACCATCGCTTTACCAACTCCTATTACTCGCAAGTGTTGAACAACAAGGCTGTTTTGGGAGTTGACCAACAGCTTCGCTATGGGGGTGACACGTATGATTTAAGCGATGAATATGCTTCGTCGATTCAAGATTTTAAGCTGCAGTTTGCTTTTTCAATGGCTAGGATGGGTGGGCTTAAGGTTTTGACTGGAACCGAGGGTCAGATCCGACTCAACTGTCGAGCGGTCAACAAGTAGATTGATTGTGGTTTATTTTGTTACTAATAAATAGTTGGATTCTGTTTCATTAATGAAATTAAAATCTATTCTTCTGCTGATATCTAAGTTGTAATGAGTTCTTTAATTATATGCTTACAAGTTGTATATTGCTTCAGTTATAAGTTTTCAACCCCACCCCCCCCCCCCCCCCCTCAAAATAAAAATAAAATGAACCGTTATCAGCTACAAAAATTGAACGCCCATGGCTTTATAGCCTAGTGGCATCTTGGAGGTGGGACAAGACTTTGAGACCATTAGATTAGATCCTGGGTGTTTTTCTCATATTTATTGGGTTTCCTCCTGAATTTGTGTAAACGCATATGCCTAGTGGAGATGGATATGATCGGGTGGTACTCCAGTGGTCTATTAGTGATTCAAATTTTCCGTTAAAAAAAAGCTACAAAAATTGAACAGTATTGTTTATCTGTTTGTGGTCAGCTGCTCAATTTACGGTCAACATAATGCATCTTACTCTCATCCTTCTATATATTGTTTGTAAGATATAGAAGGCTAGTTACACACTACATATGATGGTAAAAGACGTCTCTAATTACATACAACTAAAAAACGGTTGAAGAAAGTTATATTTTGGACTAATAAACTCTTGAATGTAAATAATGTATTTTTGACTAATAAACTCTTGAATGTAAAGAATGTATTTTATCACATATTTTAGATTATGGATAATGGTTAATGCCCCTTAAGGGGCATTTTTTGCCACATCAGCATCATAATGCTCCATATAATGGTAAGGCTCCTTAATGCACTTTCATTTATTAGTTTCCTTGTTTTCCTTCCCCATTGGGCATTATTATTTTAGAAATGCTCATCCTTCTTTATGCCCCTATAACGCCCATGGAGATAGTGTAAGGGCGTTATCAAAACCTTTCACGCCCATATAAAACCCCATTACGTATGAATTAATGTTACCGAGCTGCACAGTTTGATGGCCTTGTTTGCTGATCATGATTTGAAACATGTGACCGTTATATGTTATTTCAGCAGAAAACATGCTTCACATATTTTAGTTTATTTCCTATTTCCTAACTTTTAAAACACTATGGTAGCGTTCGTTTCGTAGATTGTAATGAAATTAAAATTGGAATTGGAATTGGAATTTGAAACGGAATTGAAATTTGTTTTGGAACTTAGGTGTGTAAATTTCACATAATAGAATGGAATCCGGATGAAATTGCAATGTAGATTCTTTTCCTTATGTTTTTGTTAAATTCAAATTCATTATTTTGTTGAAACCAACAAAATAATTGTAGGAACTAGGTTTACTTTTTATTAAAATATATTACGAAATATATAATAACGAGACTCTCGTTATTCATAGGAAATATGGTAGTACAATCCGGTTACAAAACTATAAGAAAAATAAATGAATACAAATACATTGTACCAATCTTGATTCAAGTCGACGTCTTTGGAAAACTTCAACCGCACCTTGTTGTTCGAAACTCCACTATAAGACAAACAAGAAAATGTTGACAGTTTTGGTTGAGGCACGTGTTCAACACGCTTCCCTTAAAACAGATTTCGCGCCTCTACTAAAGACGACGCGACTGCTTCCCAAGGTACAACAGCCCAAGCAGTATGTACTGCCGGAGATGGACACGCGCCCGATGTTACACCGGATAAAATATAGTGTTAGAACTTGTGGAAATTATGATACGAAGGCGATGAAATCTTATAGAGAAAACATATATCTTTAAGTACCCAACACATTGGTCTTCAAGTATTTCATCTTTTCTAAGAACTCTTCATGTATTCATGAATTTTCCTTGTATCATATCTCTTGTATTTCTCTAGTGTTCTCTTCATATGTGTCACACCCTATTTCCACGTGTACCCGGTGGGCCCGGTTGGGGAATATCGTGACGTAGTTGATATCATCATAACCAAACAAACACACGCACAGCGGAAGTCTTGGATTTAAATTACTATTACAAACCGAGTGTCCAAAGTTCAAAAAATAAATTACAAGGCTTGTAATGAAAAGATCCACAGGCGGATCGAATAAATATATACAAAGTATTGTTCAACAGACTTTAAGCAATCTAGAGACTTGCAAAATCCTCTATCGTCACTATAGCGCAGCTCCCGATCCATTGCGTGTTGCCACCTGTAACTTGGTCTTTTGAAAATACGTCAGTTTTCACTGGTAAATACTAATAACCGACTCATTTTGTAAACATTTATTTAAAATGATTTTTGGTGCACTAGGCACATTTTATAAATAACTTGGGATAGTTCAAAAGTTTTACATGTTTGTCAATACATATGGGGTCCGGTGCAGAAACCGAATAACCTGATTAACCGACACGCCACTTAAATAATCCACCAGCGGGATTTAATATTTTTATTAGCATTAGCATCTGTCAGGTGTATGCCTACACCTCGCGCTTAAGGTCGTGGCCATTAGTAATTTAAATGAGCCAAGGATATCCCAGACATGGTCGAATTAACCCCCAATGTTTAAGTTATCAAACAATACAGAATAAAACGGGTTATAAGGATTTAGTAGATCACAATCCGATAACATGATCCCATACCCGACCAAGCGGTATTATTATACCGTATCCCAAGCCCGTATAGGGAAAATAAGTTAAAAGTATTTACCTGAGCAAATTCTTCAAATAGATAAATAACTCAGCCGACTATTCAAAAAGTAAGCTTAGATGGGAATCTACCGGGAGGCTCTTAGTCTGGAAATGATGGTGTTCATAACCAATTAGAATGCTAACGGGTCCTATCTACTTTGTAGACTCGAACCGGTAGCTTAAAGATAATAACGTGTCACACCCCCGATTTCCACGTGTAACCCGGTGAGCCTGGTGGGGAATATTGTGACGCATGTTGATGTCATCATAACCAAATAATACAGAATAGCACAGCGGAAGTCTTGGATTATAAATATCATTACAAACCGAAATATTTAAGTTCAAACAAAATGGCTTGTAACGAAGATCCACAGGCGGATCGAAGATATACACAAGAGATGATTAACAGACTTGGCACATCTAAGGATTTGCAAGATCCTCTTATGTTGCTACTGAGCAGCTTCCGGCCTATTGACGTATTTGTGCCTGTAGTTTAATTATTTTGAAAATACGTCAGTTTTCACTGGTAAATACAATCAACCGACTCATTTTGAAAACATTTCGAAATCATTTTCATGTACACAATTGGTACATATGTTTTATAAATAATTGGACAAACTATATCTCATGTTATCAGTTTTACATAACTTGACGTACATACGGGGACCGGAAACTATGCCGGTTCATGATTAACCGACACACCACCTATTCCCTTATTGGGAAAACCCATATTGGGTTGCAAATTATAATTTATTCCTTTATTAGGAACACCCGTATTGGGCATAAATCGTTTATTTAAACCGTTTCGCATCTGTCAGCTGTATGCCTACACCCCGTGCTTAGGTCGTGGCCATTTGCAATTAAATGAGTCAAGGATATCCAGGACACGGTCGCATTAACCCCTAATGTTTTGTTCAAGCAATACGAATTAAAATGGGTTATTTGAATTTCCTGACACAATGTCATCAAATCCCATACACGACCATGCGGTAAATATTTTACCGTATCCCAAGCCCTATAGGGGAAAATAGGTTAAGAGTATTTACTTGAGCTTAGCAAGTCCTTTTATACAAGAAATATAATAAGCACAGCCGTATCTAACTAATTAAGCGTAGGTACAATTTACCGGAAGGCCCTAGTCTGGAATGATGGTATAAATAACCAATTAGAATGCAGCGGATCTTATTTAAGTCATTGACTTGGATCGGCTAGTTTAAAATATTAAAACGGTACGATACGCTTGATTTAGCGGTGACCTGAAGAGAATGTAGTTTAAACCCAACAAGTACTAAGACTTGTAAAATATGGGTAAACTATTAACATTCTGGAATTTGAGATAAAAATGATAAGGTTAAACCCGTTTCGGTTAAACTACGTAAACTAGTCTCGTAGGCTTAAGCGTACGTATATAAGCGATACCGGGTAACCAGATGAGTCATGAACGAGTTCCATATGCCAATATACTTTAAACAAGTTTCAATATCAGTAGGACATCAACTTGTATGTCCGTTATAGTTTTAAAATTAAACAATGCCTCACAAAGGCGTTTTGGTCATTTTACGATTCATAAAAAGAAGTTTGTGAATAATCTAATGTTATGGTCATACATTATTTATAAAAAAATAGTTACTTTATGATGTTATATCAGTAGGGTATCAAATATATGTGCGTTTATAATTAAAGACCAAACTATGCCCCGAAAGGGCATTTTGGCCATCTCACACATAGATTTGAAGACTTATTTGGAAATCTGAGTTTATAGCTTGCACCTACTGTAAAAATATTTAAATAAATTTTTAAATCCATTAGATAACAAGTCTTGATGCTTAGACATGGTTTTAACCCATACTATGCGTCGAAAAGGCGATAAAGTCGCTAAATGACGATTTAAATCGATGTTTAAGGAAAGATACTTTTTGATCAGGTCTATACAACAAAATAATTTATTTAATATATAAAGTCATTAGGTAAAAGGTTTGGTTGAGAAAATATCTCTAAAACCGTAAGGGCATTATCGTCATTTATCGACACCATGCAAGAACCTTTACATAAACTCAGTTCATAAGCTGATTTAACATCCCAAATAATCCTAAATATATATAACATCAATTGATAAAGTATTTTATTGTAGGAGTTAACGTTTAAAATAATTTATTTGCCGAAAAGGGTATTTCGGTCCTTTAAAAGCTTGATTTGCGATATTTTGGAAAAACACAGATTATGACCAATTTAATGACATGCATGTAAGTCAAACAAGTCATCATAACAGTAGGTAACTTGTTTTTATGGTCGGTTTTGGTTTGAATCTCATTTTACGCAAAAAGGGCGAAGTAGTCATATTTAGCATATTGATGAAACTTGCGCATAACTCGGAATATGATTATGATCATGTAGTATGACCTCAGAGGTTATACTACATCAAATAAGGATCATAATGCAACTTAGAATTGGCCTTGAAAGACTCTAAATCGGGCCAGAACTGAAAGTCAAAGCAGAAGTCAAACTTTGCGACAATCGGTTGCGAACCGACCTTAGACCTGGATTTGACGAGCCGAACATGCTCCTACATGTTCTTATAATTATTACCAAGTTATTAGAATGATAAAACAAATTTTATGACATGCATGTTACTAGTTATGCGTTTATTACCAAATTTGACCCAGTTTGACTTTTTATGAATAAGTTTCACTCGTCAATCGGTCATGCAAACGTGGTAATTAGGAGGTGCCCTCTTGGGGGATTAATACCTACCTCATTATGGTCACGTAGCCATGTTTGAATCGATCTACGGCTGGACTATAGAGATTTAAGCTCAAAGTCAAAGTACTTTTACGACGAACTTGACTTTTAGCTCAAATGGATTATGAACTAAAAAAGGAGGATTAAGAACACTTACAAAATGTCCTAGCACGAAATTAGAGTGGATTTGAAGATCCTTGAAGCGCTGGAACTTGCAATGAATTGATAGAGTGAATTTCAAGAACATGATAGCCCTTTGGTGGATGAATCAAGCTTCAATTTATGGAGTAGGAGGTTGATGAGGATCAAGACAAGTGTTGGACATGCATCCTAGAGGTGAACAAGTGTCTTATGAGGTGTCCACAACCATACACGAGACCATGGTTTTGAAATCCATGTGCTGAAGTGGTTTGAGTGGTGGCCAAGGCTGCAGGGCTGCAGCTGGCATGCAGAATTCTGCGAAACGCATGCCGTAACGCCACGCGAGGGAACAACATGTCCCTTGCGCGACACGCGAGGGTGACTGTTTCTCAAAATTTTCAATTTAGTCCCTGGACTTTGTTTTGTCATGTTTGTCACCCCTAACCCCTTTCAACCTAATTTCTAGGCTTAATAAGGGTGTTAAGGCATAAGTGACTTGGATTTTGTCCGGAAATATCACGAATGTCGGTTCGTTCGGTTGTACGGTTGCGCGTTTCACAAAAATGCGTAAAACGCTTTAACGCAGACGAAAACGATCGAAATTTCGCAACGGTACTAAACGCGAGATTAAGCGATGACCGGAATAGAATGTAGTTTAAATCCGAAAAGTATGGAGACTTGTTTAATAGGGTAAACATGTTACATTCTGGATTTTGAAAATAAAATGATAAGGTTAAACCCGTTTCGGTTAAATTACGTAACCTAGTTATGTAGGCCGAACCGTACGCATATAAGGGAAACCGGGTAACCGGATGAGTATTATACAAGTTCCATATGCCATTATACTTTAAACATGTTGTAATATCAGTAGGATATCAACATGTATGCCCGTTATGGTTTTAAAATCAAGTTACGCCTCAAAAGGGCGTTTTGGTCATTTTATGACTTGTAAAAGAAATTATGAGTAAACTGATGTAATGGTCATAATCTTACTGCAAAAATAGTTTATTTATGATGTGATATTAGTAGGATATCGAGTATGTGTGTGGTTTAGAGTTTTAAGACCAAACTATGCCCCGTAAGGGCATTTTGGTCATTTCACATGTAGCTTGATGATTTACTTGGGAATCTGAGTTTAGTTAATGTACTTAATGTAATTATACATAAACTAATTTTTGAAATCAGTAGGTATCAAGTCTTGGTGTTTAGATATGGTTTTAAACCATACTATGCGCCTAAATGGCGATAAGGCCGCTAAATGACGATTTAAATGGTATTTGAATGAAAATGATGTTGTGAACAGATTTGTATGATGAAAGTTATTTGATATATTATAACAGTAGGTAAAATATTTGGTTATGAAAAGTATCTTTAAAACCATTTTATGCATCATAAGGGTAATATCGTCATTTATCGGCATTATGCAAAGACTTGTGTATAACTCAGTTTACAATCTGATTTAACATCCCAAGTAATCCTAATTATGATATTACATCAGTAGGTAATGAGTTTTGTTGAAGAATTATGTTAAAAACCATTTTAGACACCGAAAGGGCATTTTGGTCCTTTAAAAGCATGATTTGCGATAGTTAAACAAAACTCAGGTTATGACCAGATTATTGACATCAAAATAAGTTAGTCATGTTTATATATCAGTACATAATTCATTTGTATGATCATTTGTAATTAAAACCTTGTTTTTAAGTAAAAGGGCATTCTAGTCAAAACTCGGCATATTATACGGAAGCTTGTATACACACTCGAATTTGTATGTGACCATGTCTTATGATAACAGAGGATCATTCTAAACTTATTCATGGTCACACTACGACATTATTTCAGTTTCATAAATTCCTAAATCGGGTCAGAATCGAAAGTCAAAGCGTGAGTCAAATACCGCGACTTTCGGTTGTAAAGCAATTCAAAACTTGGTCTTGTCGGGCCGCATGGATTAAGACATGTTCCAATAATATTTACTAAGTTGTTGGAGTGTCAAAATGGATTTTATGAGCTTCACATTGTTAGTTATGCAATTATTTATAATCTGACCCGTTGACTTTTCCTTTGACCCGACAATTGACCAAGCAAACGTGGTAATCAGTAGACATCCTTTTGAGGGATTAAAATCTACATAATTACGGTCACGAGACCACATTCGTTGCGATAATAGACTGAGCGGATGTGGTTTTAAGTCAAAGTCAAAGCGTTTTACGTCAACGCTTTGACTCGAGCCATAATCTTAATGAAACTGAAATGAATGAGTTAGGACACTTACTAGAGGTCCTATGCACGAGTTCCTACTGATTTGGAAGCTCCTTGAAGACCAGAAACCTCCAGAGGAAAGCAAGAGTTGGATGAAGCAAATGAGCAAGTTTTTAGACAAGATCAAATGTCCTTATATAGTGAAGGAGGAGCAAGGAGGTGAAGCCAGGTGTTGGGGAAGGTTGGGAGGAGTTGCCAAGTGGTTTGGGACGTGTCAAGACCCAGAAGAATGTGGCAAAACGCGCACAAGGTGGCAGAAACTGCAGCCTGCAGCTGGCAAGCAGAATTCTACGAACGGGCTTCTCCCACGCGTCCGCGGGGACACCATGTCCCTGGCGCGTGGCGCCTGAGGTGTCAAATCACAAAATTTCCATTTTGGCCCTAGACTTCTCCAAACTCCCATATTTCGACATAAAAGCATGTTTTATTCAATATGGCTCCTGTTTAGCACTTTCGGGAGTATAACCGAACATCATTAAGCTCCGAGTTCGTTAAAAGGTCACTCAGAGGCATAGTTTAAGCATGTTGACACGTTTAACCCCTCAACTTCAATATTCACCATTCAGAGGTTATAAAATAACATGTTTGCGATTTTTAGTCCCTCTCGTCTAGCACGCGGCATACGAGGATCAGCGGGACACGTGTCGAAATTTATAGGACGTAAAAACACAGGGTGTTACATCCTCACCCCCTTAAAAGAAATCTCGACCTCGAGATTTATTCAAAAAGGTAGGGGTACTTTTGTCGCATATTGGACTCGACATCCCAGGTATACTCAGGGCCTCGACGGGCATCCTATTTGACCTTTACAATAGGCACGTGCTTCCTACAAAGCTTCTTAACCTGACGATCTTCAATCGCTATCGGTTTCTCAATGAAACGCAGGTTTTCGTCAATTTGCACATCCTCGTTCAGCATCGCTAGCGACTCATCGGCCAGACATTTCTTTAAGTTTGAAATGTGGAATACATCATGAATTCCACTTAGCTTTTCAGGCAACTTGAGCTTGTAAGCCACGGACCTGACTCGTTCGATAATCTCGAACGGTCCTATATATCTTGGGCTTAACTTGCCCTTTTTACCGAATCGCATGACGCCATTCCAAGGCGACACCTTCATAACACTTTGTCCCCAATTTGGAATTGAAGAGGTTTGCGCCTCTTATCCGCGTAGCTCTTCTGCCTATCTCGGGCAGCTTTGAGACGGTCGCGGATTTGCAAGATTTTATCCGTCGCTTCTAGGACTATCTCAGGTCCTGTTAGTTGGGCTTCCCCAACTTCCGCCCAACAGACGGGCGTTCGACACTTTCTCCCATACAAGGCCTCAAAAGGTGCAGCCTTGATGCTTGTATGATAACGGTTATTATAGGAGAATTCAATCAAGGGTAGGTGATCATCCCAACTACCACCTAAGTCGATCACACATGCTCGAAGCATGTCCTCAAGAGTTTGAATGGTACGCTCACTCTGTCCGTCAGTCTGCGGATGATAAGCCGTACTAAAGTTCAATCGAGTGCCAAGAGATTGTTGGAAGCTTTTCCAAAAATGAGAGGTGTATCTTGTATCTCTATCGGATACAATAGACACCGCACTCCATGTAGTGACACGATCTCGTCCACATACATCTTGGCCAACTTGTCCGAAGTAAGCGTTTCTTTGATTGGCAAGAAATGTGCTGACTTAGTCAGCCTATCCTCGATGACCCAAATCGTGTCATTACCACGCTTGGTCATTGGCAACTTGGTGATCAAATCCATAGTTACCATTTCCCATTTCCAAGTGGGAATCTCAAGTTGTTTTAGAAGTCCTGATGCTTTCTGATGTTCAGCTTTAACTTGCGAACACGTCAAGCACTTAGCTACATAGGTGGCTATGGATTTCTTCAAACCCATCCACCAATAATTAGATTTTAAGTCCTGGTACATCTTATCACCTCCCGGTGAATAGAGTACTTAGTGTTATGCGCTTCCTGGAGGATCAAATCCCTAAGTCCCCCAAGTACTAGAACCCAAATTCGTCCATTGAATCTGTGTATTCCATCATTTTCAGGTATTAAATGTTCGACAGTCCCACCTAATTCCTCATTTGCAATATTAGCTCCATCAGGGCTTGCTTCTGCGCATCAAGTAGTTTTTCGTTCAAACTGTTTCTGACTTCAATGCTTTTAGCGTTAATCCTTAAAGGTTTAATCCTTTCTTTACGGCTAAGCGCATCGGCGACTACATTCGCCTTGCCGGGATGGTATCGGATTTCACAATCATAATCATTAAGGGTTTCCATCCAACGGCGTTGTCGCATATTCAAATCCTTTTGATTGAACAAATGTTGGAGGCTTTTATGATCGGTGTGTATAATACACTTGGTTCCGTATAAATATTTCCTCCAAAGTTTAAGTGCAAATACAACGGCACCCAGTTCTAAGTCGTGGGTGGTGTAGTTCTTTTCATGCACTTTGAGTTGTCGTGATGCGTAGGCGATCACTTTGCCCCTTTGCATAAGCACACATCTCATACCAGTGTGTGATGCATCACAATAGACGACAAAATCCTCAATGCCTTCTGGCAAGGTTGAAACTGGACCATTGCTCAGCTTTTGCTTCAAGGTTTCGAAGGATTCCTGCTGCTTTGGACCCCAGTCGAATTTGATATTCTTGCGGGTCAAAGCAGTCAGGGGAGTGGCTATCCTTGAGAAATTTTCAATGAATCTTCTATAGTAACCAGCCAGTTCTAGGAAACAGCGTACTTCCGAAGGTGTTTTTGGTGCTTCCCAATTCATTATCGCTTCAATATTGGCAGGATCGACTTGGATACCACGCTCACTAACCACATGTCCAAGGAATTAGACTTTGCGAAGCCAAAATTCGCATTTGGAGAATTTAGCATACAACTTCTCTTTTGTAGCAATTCTAAAATGCACCTTAAATGTTACTCGTGATCGGAATGATTACGTGAATAGATAAGTATGTCGTCAATGAAGATAATGACAAACTTATCCAAGTATGGCTTGCAGACTCTATTCATGAGATCCATGAATGCTGCGGACGCATCAGTGAGCCCGGAAGGCATCACTAGGAATTCATAATGTCCATATCTCGTCCTGAAAGCGGTCTTTGGGACATCTTCACTTCTAACCTTCAATTGATGATATCCCGATCTTAAATCTATCTTTGAGAAGTAACTTGCTCCTTGCAGCTGACCGAATAAATCATCGATCCTGGGCAAAGGGTAACGATTCTTGATCGTTATCTTATTTAGCTCTTGGTAATCAATGCACATACGCATTGAACCGTCCTTCTTTTTAACGAACAAGATTGGAGCTCCCCATGGTGACGAACGGGGCTGTATGAAGCCTTTTTTCCAAAAGTTCATCGAGCTGGGTTCTTAATTCCTTCATTTCTGTTGGGCTAAGTGGTAGGGTGCTCGTGAAATAGGTGCAGATCCAGGTAGAATGTCGATCCTAAACTCGACTTGTCTATCCGGGGGTAGACCGGTTAGTTCCTCAGGAAAGACATCTGGGTAGTCTGAGATAACGGGTATATCTTCAATCTTTGGCTTAGGTTCATCAATGGTTACATGTGCCATATAGATGACACAGCCTCTTTTCATGCATAGGGAGGCCTTAAGCATGGCAACTTTTTCTGGCAACCCGTAGTGAATATCTCCAAAGATAGTGAGCATTTCACCGGATGGGGTTTTGATCTCGATTAGTTTCTTATCACAGGCAATGCGAGCTTGGTTATGGGATAACCAATCCATACCTAAGACTATATCGAACCCCGCCAATTTCATTGGCAGAAAAGAGATAGGAATCAAATGATTCTTGATGCATATAAAGCATCCATCCAGAATGGATGAAGCGGTTTCTATGGTTCCTTCGGCAAGTTCTACCTCATATTTTATGTCTAGAGTTCTTACGAGCAAGTTTAATAGTTGGCTAAACTTATGGTCGACAAATGACTTATCATCCCCCGAATCAAATTGAACTCTAGCAAAGGTATCGTTGATGAGGAAAGTACCTGTTATGACATTATTGTCATTGACAGCCTCTCGGGCGTTCATCTGAAAGGCCCGGGCATTGCTTTTCTTAGATCCACTAGACTTTGCATTATCATCCTTCCCATTCTTGGAGCAGTTTGTTTTTATGTGGCCTTTCTCACCCCATTTAAAGCAAGTGGCATCCTTAATATCCCTGCACTCCAGGGTCTTGTGTCCCGTTTTCTTACAAATCCCACAAGGCTTAGCCTTTGGGTCATACCTACACTGGCCTCCATGCCTCTTGTTGCAGATTTTACATACAGGTCTATCTTCAGACCTATTCTGATTCTTATGAGATTCAAAATTTCCTTTCTTCTTAAACCGTTGGGAGTTATCATCTTCCATTTTCCTCTTTCCCTCGGCTTCCTTTTCGGTCGACATTCTCCTCACATAGTCTTGAGTGAGAGACAAGGCTAGCTCAACAGCCAATTTATAAGTGTTAGGCTGAACAACCTTAACTAAGCTCCTGATCTCTGGAGCTAAAGCATTGATGAAGCGTGCGATGCGCTTAGGTTCTGGCGTGACCAGATAAGGTACTAGCCGGGAGTATGAGTCAAAGTCGGTAACAAACTTCCGAAAATCGAGGTTCTTCATTGTGAGAGCAAGGAAATCCATCTCAATCTTTTCCACCTTATGCGGTGGAAAGTAAGTGTCCTTTACTAAATCCACAAATTGGGACCATCCCAAGTTATATAGGTGGACCTTTCCTGATGATTGCATTAAGGCCTTCCACCAGATTAGGGCGCTACCATTAAATGATTGAGATACAAATTTCACAATGTCTTTATCAGCGCAGCCACTGATATCCACTACAGTCTCAATCTTATCAAGCCATCTTAGGGTCTCAATAGCCCTTTTCTCTCCGTTGAAGTCTCATGGCTTGCACGAGACAAAGTACTTATATGAACAGCCACCAGAGGGAGAATCGGTTTTATCATGAATTTCCTTTTTCTTAGCTTCATTCCTCAAGCTTGAGGAATGTACAGATCCCTCTTTCTTTTCAGAGGTGGAGGTTTTGAGACAGCCTTTTATACCGTCTTAGAGTGAGTAGCACTCGACATGTTGAATTTTTCTAAGGTTTTTCGATAGCCTTGCTTACGGCCGCATCAATGCGAGCCTGAAACTCATCTTCATTCATGACTATATTTGTCCTATTCGGATCATCATCGTTATGATGGCTACTAGCACCATCTGAATGAGCCATAACGCTTCGGAACTATATGGTGAATTAGGAATCTTATGAGTTAGCCATGGTATGTTAAACCATTTAGGCTTTAGCATTACATTGGATGCTTTGTATATAACTCAGGTCCAAAAGGTCCATCAAGAAAATTCTTTTGGAATTTGTGTTGGAGCGATAAAAATGAATCAAAAATCAAGGCTCGCCAAAAGAGGTAACAGGGTTGCATAAGCAAATCCAAATTTGAAAATTTCATTAAAACGGTAGGGATTACATAATTGCCTCTAAAGAGGTCTTAGTGCAAAATTTAGTCCGCGCATGGGACTATTAATAAGAAAAACATACCCACGTAGGGGCTTAAAGGAAATAACAATTTCCACGCAGGGACTTTTTGAAATTAAAATTACGTAAACAGGAATACAAGATCTACTCATCCTTCCTTTCTTTTACGGTTTTATAAAGCTTCTTGATAAATTTGGTCGTTTTCTTCTCCGACTTCTTAACTTGTTTCCGTATTTCCCTGACCTGATCTAAGGCCTCATTAATGGCCTCGAGTCGTGCTTGTGGTTGGGGTTGAGGCAGAGGTGGAGGTTGTTGCGGCTGATGCATTCCTGGGTGTGTGTAAGTATATGGTGGATACCCGGTAGCCGCATAGGAAGGGTAAGAAGGTGGGTAACTAGGATAAGGAGAATGATAAAGGGCATTGTGCATGGCTGCTTCAAGATATGGATCGTATGAAGGAACAGTGAAATCAGCACCATATCCAGATAGATCTGGATAGGTGGGAATCAGGTTAGCAAGTCCTGATGAAGATGGCTGAACTGCCGGTTGGGGCATCGGATCAGCAGCAGGTTGTGGGGTTGGAACCGCCACAGGTGAAGTGTTTGAGGGCCCACCCATTTTTGGGTCCTCGGGGATAATAGGGTAAGAAGGTGGCAAAGGTGGTAGCGAACCTGACATTTGACCAGCACGCACTGACATGCGTGCACCATGCCTTCGGCGTGGTTGAGATGACGACTAGGGTGGTGGCTGAGATTGATCCACCGGTTGCATATCTACATCCTCTTGGTGAGGATGGGGTGATGGGGCTTGATGCTGGGGGTGTTGTGGTAGGTGGGTGTGTTGACGAACACATACTGCGCCCATCTTTGTTTGTAATCATCAGGACCTCTAAACGGAGATCCCGTCAAAGAGTTCGAGCCACTAGACACTCGATGGGGTGTCCATAGGATCCGGTTTGGGGATATTCTTCCGGATCGGAGTCCTCCTCCATATGGGTGGGTGAGTCAACTGGAGGGGTTTCTGGTACGGGTTGGTTGACAGGGTTATCGCAATAGGAGTTGAAGTATTCCTGATGGGAATGAGAATGTGAATGGTGGGATTGGTGGGTGTGGTGAGAGTGGTACGAATGCTGGGAGTATGAATGAGGTGGAGAATATTCGTTTGATGTTGAATGTCTGTAAGGTTCAAAAGGAGACGAGGAATCCCCGGATCCCTCGTAAGGATTGTAATCGGGCAGATTAGCTGCTCCGACTAGAGATGGTCTACAAGGTGGCCTGAAGGATGGTCCGGTCAAAGAGGGTCCACCCCTCATGGGTCCTTTGCCCTTGCCTCTGCGTCTGAATTTTGGCGGCAAGTTTCCTACTTCAACAACAAGTTAAAACAAAGCAAAACAATAATAATAACTTAATAATGAAATGAGTACTCTTAGGTCAAAACCTAGACTCGGAGGTCTATGGAATATGCTATTGTGTATTTTCGAGATTAAACACAAAAAGGCTAGCGTTTAATTCACTCGAACGTTGGCTCTGATACCAACCTGTCACACCCCTATTTCCACGTGTACCCGGTGGGCCCGGTTGGGGAATATGGTGAGGTATTTGATATCATCATAACCAAACAAACACACGCACATTGGAAGTCTTGGATTTAAATTACTATTACAAACCAAGTGTCCAAAGTTCAGAAATAAAGTACAAGGCTTGTAATGAAAATATCCACAGGCGGATCGAATAAATATATACAAAGTATTGTTCAACAGACTTTAAGCAACCTAGAGACTTGCAAAATCCTCTATCGTCACTATAGCGCAGCTCCCGATCTATTGCGTGTTGCCACCTGCAACTTGGTCTTTTGAAAATACGTCAGTTTTCACTGGTAAATACTAATAACCGACTCATTTTGTAAACATTTATTTAAAATGATTTTTGGTTCACTAGGCACATTTTATAAGTAACTTGGGATAGTTCAAAATGACCTTGTTTACAGTTTTACATGTTTGTTAATACATATGGGTCCGTGCAGATGCCGAATAACCTGATTAACCGACACGTCAATTAAATAATCCACCAGCTGGATTTAATATTTTTATTAGCATTAGCATCTGTCAGGTGTATGCCTACACCCCGCGCTTAAGGTCGTGGCCGTTAGTAATTTAAATGAGCCAAGGATATCACAGACATGGTCGAATTAACCCCCAATGTTTAAGTTATCAAACAATACAGAATAAAACGGGTTATAAGGATTTAGTAGATCACAATCCGATAACATGATCCCATACCCGACCAAGCGGTATTATTATACCGTATCCCAAGCCCGTACAGGGAAAATAAGTTAAAAGTATTTACCTGAGCAAATTCTTCAAATACATAAATAACCCAGCCGACTATTCAAAAAGTAAGCTTAGATGGCAATCTACCGGGAGGCTCTTAGTCTGTAAATGATGGTGTTTATAACCAATTAGAATGCTAACAGGTCCTATCTACTTTGTAGACTCGAACCGGGTAGCTTAAAGATAATAACGGTACTAAACGCGAGATTAAGCGATGACCGGAATAGAATGTAGTTTAAACCCGACAAGTATGGATACTTGTTTAATATGTGTAAACATGTTACATTCTGGATTTTGAAAATAAAATGATAAGGTTAAACCCGTTTCGGTTAAATTACGTAAGCTAGTTATGTAGGCCGAACCGTACACATATAAGCGAAACCGGGTAACCGCATGAGTATTATACAAGTTCCATATGCCATTATACTTTAAACATGTTGTAATATCAGTAGGATATCAACATGTATGCCCGTTATGGTTTTAAAATCAAGTTACGCCTCAAAAGGGCGTTTTGGTCATTTTATGACTTGTAAAAGAAATTATGAGTAAACTGATGTAATGGTCATAATCTTACGGCAAAAATAGTTTATTTATGATGTGATATAAGCAGGATATCGAGTATGTGTGTGGTTTAGAGTTTAAGACCAAACTATGCCACGTAAGGGCATTTTGGTCATTTCACACGTAGCTTGATGATTTACTTGGAAATTGAGTTTAGTTAATGTACTTACTGTAATTATACATAAAATAAGTTTTGAAATCAGTAGGTATCAAGTCTTGGTATTTAGATATGGTTTTAAACCATATTATGCGCCTAAATGGCGATAAGGCCGCTAAATGACGATTTAAATGGTATTTGAATGAAACTGATGTTGTGAACAGATTTGTATGATGAAAATAAGTTATTTGATATATTATAACATTAGGTAAAAGATTTGGTATGAAAAGTATCTTTAAAACCATTTTATGCATCATAAGGGTAATATCGTCATTTATCGGCATTATGCAAAGACTTGTGTATAACTCAGTTTACAATCTGATTTAACATCCCAAGTAATCCTAATTATGATATTACATCAGTAGGTAATGAGTTTTGTTGAAGAATTATGTTAAAAACCATTTTAGATACCGAAAGGGCATTTTGGTCCTTTAAATCATGATTTGCGATAGTTAAACAAAACTCAGGTTATGACCAGATTACATCAAAATAAGTTAGTCATGTTTATATATCAGTACATAATTCATTTGTATGCTCATTTGTAACTAAAACCTTGTTTCTAAGTAAAAGGGCATTTTAATCAAAACTCGGCATATTATACGGAAGCTTGTATACACACTCGAATTTGTATGTGACCATGTCTTATGATAACAGAGGATCATTCTAAACTTATTCATGGTCACATTATGACATTATTTCAGTTTGTAAGTTCCTAGATCAGGTCAGAATCGAAAGTCAAAGCGTGAGTCAAATACCGCGACTTTCGGTTGTAAAGCAATTCAAAACTTGGTCTTGTCGGGCCGCATGGATTAAGACATGTTCTAATAATATTTACTAAGTTGTTGGAGTGTCAAAATGGAATTTATGACCTTCGCATTGTTAGTTATGCAATTATTTATAATCTGACCCGTTACTTTTCCTTTGACCCGACAATTGACCAAGCAAACGTGGTAATCAGTAGACATCCTTTTGAGGGATTAAAATCTACATAATTACGGTCACGTGACCACATTCGTTGAGACAATAGACTGAGCGGATGTGGTTTTAAGTAAAAGTCAAAGCATTTTACGTCAACGCTTTGACTCGAGCCATAATCTTAATGAAACTGAAATGAATGAGTTAGGACACTTACTAGAGGTCCTATACACGAGTTCCTACTGATTTGGAAGCTCCTTGAAGACCAGAAGCCTCCAGAGGAAAGCAAGAGTTGGAATGAAGCAAATGAGCAAGTTTTGAGACAAGATCAAATGTCCTTATATAGTGAAGGAGGAGCAAGGAGGTGAAGCCAGGTGTTGGGGAAGGTTGGGAGGAGTTGCCAAGTGGTTTGGGACGTGTCAAGACCCAGAAGAATGTGGCAAAACGCGCACAAGGTGGCAGAAACTGCAGCCTGCAGCTGGCAAGCAAATTCTGCTCTCTCACGCGTCGCGCGGGGACACCATGTCCTTGGCGCATGGCGCCTGAGGTGTCAAATCACAAAATTTCCATTTTGGCCCCTAGACTTCTCAAACTCCCATATTTCGACATAAAAGCATGTTTTATTCAATATGGCTCCTGTTTAGCACTTTCGGAGTATAACCGAACATCATTAAGTTCCGGGTTCGTTAAAAGGTCACTTAGAGGCATAGTTTAAGCATGTTGACACGTTTAACCCCTCAACTTTAATATTCATCATTCAAAGGTTATAAAATAACATGTTAGCGATTTTTAGTCCCTCTCGTCTAGCACGCGGCATACGAGGATCAGCGGGATATAGGACGTAAAAACACAAGGTGTTACAATATGAGGCACATGGTGTTCTAAATATACAAGAGTCTATTAAAGAGTTAAGAGTCTCAATACACAAAACACACACACACACACACAATATATATAATATATATATATATATATATATATATAAATATATATATATACTTAACTCTAATAAAACTCATCAAATGTCATCAAGAGTTTCACCATATGAAGAGTTAAGAGTCTCAATAATTATAGACTTAAACTCTAATAAAATTTATCAAATGTAATCATTAAAACTCACTAAAGAGTTTCACCATATGACAAGTTTAATTAGTAATTATAATTCACTAGATATCCATTAACAAAATTTCCAACAATCCCCCACATGAATAGAGATCGTTCAAAACACATAAAATTTCCAATGGAACCTCGACAATTGATTTTTGCATATGATAGGTAGGTGTTACCCTTTGAACCTTCGCTCATGAAATGCACTTAGCTCACTAGCTCTGAGTAGATCTCGATGTCTTTGAACTCATCTGCCGTTTGTGTAGACGACAATACACTACACACAAGACTCTCCTTAGCCGGGTCATCTCCTCATAGTCGTGTCCAATAATGGTCTGGAACACTTTTGTGGTTCTGCGAGAGCTCTAGGAATTGTGCCCTCAATTCCATTCGAAGCGACCCCACTTCTCTCTAACATAGGTGATTCTCCTTAGATCATTAAAAGCATTGTGGTTATCGTGATTTATCCAAATCATTTACCACATATTATGCTTAGCCTCACTCTTTGTCACTGAATACGATAGGAATAGACTAGGACGTATTTAAACACCCTTTTATACTCTGGGGGTATGTATAATCATACATACTAGCTTATGCATATCATTTATACCCACACAGTGACCACCCTTAGGCATATGAGTTAGTTGTCCTATTGAACTTAGATCTTGGGATCCCCAGTCAACTAAGTTAGGTGTCCTTCACATACCCTTTTTCATAAGCTTTAGTCTCATTCCACAACTTGATCTCTAATGAAACCCTCAGGTTGTTGTATCCATAACATTAACAAATAACTTTGCGTATTTGAGATCAGTTGTCATGATGTGTTCTTAACTCGTAAGTTAATTTTGCCTATTGTCAACTTCTAAGACTATAACCTTAGTGACCATCTGAATCTGGTTATAATATATGTCTTTGTAAGATACACGTATCATTTAAGGCAAACACATCTCCATTATGCACTACGACCTTTGTATCTTCCACTTAGTCGTCTGTTTACAATGTTAGATTTGTTTACAAAATCTTTATTGCCAAACTTTGATGATACAAATGCAAGACACCCCCATATTTAAGCGTTATAGGATATCATCCAGATGGGGTAATGAAAACCATTTCTACATACCCTTATAGGGTTGTTTCTAAATGGATCCTCCCCCACATTTCTTACCATTTGATCAACATTTTCATAACTTCACTTATGATGGCATTTATACACATATGATTGAACAAGATCAACCTCATTGTATCAGTGAACTCAACTCATATTGCATTAGCTTACATAAGCTTCCGAGCTGACCAAAGCAACACATTCCATTGTCATAAGTTTGTCACCAACTTAGAATAATTCTAATTTAACATCTAGAATGAGCCTAGATAATGAGCTCTCCTCATTGGCTTTTCGAACAAACTCTTCAAAAGTTACATGTCTTTTCCTTATAGTGAATGAAAATTCTCCCTTAACTTTGTCTGTACAAAAATTCTTTTTGTGTTCATACACTTTTAAATGTTTAGAGTTAATTAGTCTTCGTCAAGACCCATAATTAACCAAGTACTAGTCTAGCATGCTTTAGACTACAATAATTAAGCATGTGAACAGAAGATGCATCATTCTGATTCTTCACAGCCCCAAGGATATCATAATATCACTTTGCAACATTCATCCCTTGTTAAGACAAAATAATGAGACTTATTCATAATCCTAAAACATCAATATTTAGGAAAGTCTCACAAATTATTGTATATAGCACATGGCTAATAATTATCATTCAATTAAGGAACATAACATGTTTACCTTTGATCTCCAACGTTTTACCATTGACTCATAAGGACTTAAACATAAGTCTTAATCCAAGTCACTTGCCGAATACATTCATCACCGACAAGATGAATGTTCCTAGTCTAGAATCACTATTATGTGTGAAATAGAATCAACTAGATCGACACTCAACAACATGGCATTCATAATTTTGCCGTAAGTGATTTGTACACATCTACTGTTATTCATTAGGAGATATGTATATTTAGGATGCTCTCCCAAACAAATAAAAAATCTCCATACAGTTCTAACAATAATCAAGGGGTAGACGTATCTACATATAGATTACTCGGAACAAATCTCGCAAGATTTATCAAAGGTATACGATAACATATAGTACTTTTCCTTCCATATGTTAGAATTCACAATTGTGAATTTTCCAAAGACTTCTAACGAAGTACTTCAACATGAATCTCGTTTGTGTATTTCATCTAAATACACTCACTACTCACTCATGATGTGGTTGCACATTTGATGTCTCGTCTTTGACTTTTAGTCAATGCAACAACTCTCAAGTTGTTTATGTCTAAATATTTTCATGTACTATCCGTTTAAAACCATATTCTTTTAGACAATGTATAACGTCATAAACATTAGTGATTTATTTCCTTGTAAAAATTGCATATGTTATCCGAAAATATTGAACACAAAACAATAAAATACATTGGAAATAACTTTTATGAATTACGCGGCCAATACCGAAGCGATGCGCATAATTCGTTTTGACCCGTTTAGAGGATTTAAACATTTAAGTTTAAATCTCACTCTTTCTTTCCATACATCCTATTTCCACATTAAGATATCTATTTATCTTCCACCACGACTATATTTGTGGTGGATTTAATACAATGAAATATTTAGTTCGAATTCTACCATTCGGTTAGTCCTTTTACGGAAAAGACCCAATTTGAGGCGTTTGACTCAAAAGGGTTTATACCTGATAATTTTTACACTTATCTAAGACTTACTTGATCATAACTCTTATTTCTAAACAACCCTTAAGGGTCGTTTGCCCAGTTTATCGATCAAGGGCGTTTTGGTCAACTTTAGTCCCTCTTTTTTCGACGAAGAATTTTCAATAACCTATTTGACCAAAATCGCACATTTTAGCTAAAATCTTATTTACACATACCTGGCTCGGGTCAAAGTATTGACCCATTTTAATACCTCATCATATAAATTGCTAATCAATAACAATGGCGTCTCACGCGCTATTCGTTCATGTGTGCATAAAAACTCGACAACAACATTAATCACTAATGTCAAGTGGTGATATCATCACCTTTTGACCCGTTTAGTCCATTTGACCATTTATTCATCATGAGATCGTATTTATTTACCATCCCATTCGTGTACCATTTTACCCCTTTTACTTATTCCGACCCGTATCGTATCGCGTCGGATCACCTTAATTAATTTACCGTTTTATCATAATCATAACAGCTACAACAGTAGGTGATCTAATAGAATAGTGTAAGCTTTGCTTACATTGCATCCAAATTACCCTTTCTCTTCATAGTTTATTCGTTTGACTTGTTTCCTTCCCAAGCCTCTACCTAGCTTGTCAAGCGTCAAACTATCATCATAATTCGTAAGATGGTTAGATTAGTCATTATCAATCACCACTATTCCACCTTAAGGGTTTTATGTCGAATATATCATTCGATCTTATCATTGGTCAGTTTGACTTTTAAAAAGTCAATTGACTTATTAACGTACACAAATGCACAAATTGGTTCATCGAAATCACTTAGGCATTTCATTCGAATACTTAATGAAATCAAATTTTACATACTAACTAGTAGATAATATGATTTCAAGCATCAATAACATGATTTTTTAACATCAAATTCCTTTATATCATACAAAAACCCATCTCATGGCAAACATGATCTTAAACTTGAATTCATAATTGTTCAAGTACCTCGCTATTACTACCATCCATGATGGTTTTAAACATAGTTTTATTATAAACTTATTCTTATTATCAATTTTTTTCACAAATTTACCACTCTAACTAAAGTGTTCATCATTTCACTATAAAACCCATTTATTACATACTAGGTTAATCCTTTAATCACTAGTTTATGGTACTAAATCACCAAATTCACATCTAAGGTTTGTTCATAGACTTGTACTTATGTCAATTTCACAATAACATTCATCATTCATACTAGAATTTTGTTCATGAATGTTTATCACCAATTCAAAATATCACTAAATATCAAAATTCAACATACCTTGTGATCTCCTAACTTAGATGATCACGAAATTAGCTAAAGCACATATTTTTAGCTTGATTCATCTTTGATTTTGTTGAATTTTGTGAGTTGTAGGGTTTTGAAAGAACCCTTCTTGTGCCCCTGATGATATTCAACCAAACACACACACACACACATTAGTGTGTGTGTTTTAGTTTTCATTTAATTTAATTAAAACACTTTTATGTTTTGCCCGCTTTAGTCCCTATAGTTCACAAGTTATTTAAAAGGTGCATTTATTCATGTTTCTTTATTGTTTTCAAACATATGGACTAACTAGGTTAATTATTCCTAGTTATGTTACCCTTGGTTATGATCCAACTCATGTTTATATATATATATATATATATATATATATATATATATATATATATATATATATATAGGTAGAGGATCTGTAAAAAAGACTAAAAGTGTGAGAAGGATAAGAAAGATTATGGTCATGACACATGTCATTATCTAATTTATTAGTTTAAGGGTAAGATTGTAATTTAACCCATAATCCTAATTAATGATATAATTAAATATATAATCTTGTAACCGAATTTATCACTTATTTTAGGAATTAATCAGTTATTTTAGGAACTCATCATCAGTTCGTATAAAACATCATACGAATTCCAGAAAACACCACAACTTGAATCGTAATACAGCCATGGTGTTCTAACATCTGTAATGTTTTTGTTATTTTTGTAGGTATAAAACACCATACAGATTCCAAAAACACCATGAATTGAATCATAATACAGTCGTGGTGTTTTGACATTTACAATGATTCTATTGTTATTCCAGATTTTCAAACACCATGACTGTAATCACAATACAATGTTACATACTCTAGATGTTAAAACACCATGACTTGAATCACAATTCATTATTTGCAATGCTATGATGTCTTATTTACGTCATGTGTTTTATTGTAAAACACAACACCTTGAATCACAATACAATTAAAACACCATTGTATGAACATAGAAAAAACATCATGGACTAAAACCATCCAATCGAAACGTAATTTTTTCTCTACATAAGTACAACAATATGGTACTCATATTAAAGATAAAAAAACTCGTTATTATGTTGTAATTTAAAAAAAACGAGTTACGTATAAAATGTTATTGACGTTTAAAAAAGAAGGGGGGAACTTGCATGTGCATTGCAAGTGACTTTCTAAATTTAAAAATGTTAAATTTACCTTTATACCCTAAATCTAGAAAATTAATTATTTTAATGGTAAACAATATTTACAAGATTGCCATCAAATTATAAAATTACAAATAAAAAAATGATAAAACTACTCTAACACACATGAAATTATAATAAATGATAAAAAAATACCTTAAACAATGTTATATTAGTAGAATGATTGTTCTTAGGAGTTCTGTAAGTTTTAAAAAAAATACCCTTAAACAATGTTTAGGTTTTTGGGGGGTGCGGGTGGAGGGGTTTAGGTTTTTTAGGAGTGCGGTGGGGGGTTTAGGTTTTGGGGGTTTAGGTTTAGGTTTTTTTTTTTTGGGAGAGGTGGGGGTTTGATTTTTGGGGGGTGGGGGGTTCAGGCTTTTGGTGGAACGGTGGATTTAGGTTTTTGGGGGTGGCGTGGGGGGTTTAGGTTTTTGGCCAGTGCCGGTGGGGGGTAGGTTAGGCTTTTCCGTATTACTGCACATGTGCAGTACAACTTTCTTTCTTTTTTGAAAAAAAAAAGTTTTTTTATATATTATTTTGAGCGATTTTTAATAAAAAAATTCATTTTTTTATATGTTTTTTTTTTGCTTTTTAAGTTAGTTTTTTGATTTTCTCATGATCCATCCTCCATATATATATAGAGAGACAGAGGCTTGGAATTGTCTACAAAGTTCAAAATTTCTTAAAAGTAAAAAAAACCGTAACACACACCCAAAACCCACAAATAATAAAATGGAGATAACTAAAAGATCATATTTGTGGGTTTTGTTTTGTGTTTTGAATGATAAGGATTTGATTTTTGAATGACTAACATAAGTGAGTTTTATGTTGATTATACCTTGTGTTTTATATTAATGGTTCTACAATGGAGTGATAAAGTTTGTATAGTCTGTTAGGGTTTAAATACGGTGTTTTAGTAATCTTTACCATGTTATTTGCCGGTTTTTGATTTGTTCTATAGCTAAAGTTGTAGTATTTTATGACTTTATACACTTTTTAGACTTTGTAACCCAACCCCACCATATATATTTCATTCTTAAACTCCCCCCTAAAATAATATTACGATTTAAAAAATTACATTATTCTAATAAAAAGTTCTTACTACATAACTAAAATGTCAAACTAATATCAGGCATTATATTTTGTGAATTATATTTGTTTTAACTTGTTTTTCTTATAAATAATATATTAATATATACATATGAGTTATGTTATACTATGCTCTATTAGTTATGTTATACTCTATCTATTAGGGATAAATATGGTATTGGACCGGTATTTAAAAAATGAGGAAAATTAGTACCTTATCTAATACAATAGGTACAGAACTGGTTAATTAACCAAAATATTGGTATCGTGTCGATACTAATACCAAAAAATAAATATTGATACCTAATACTAAATACTATTTCTTATACTATACTATATTATACTATAGTATATTATTTATATTATTGTAGTAGCCTATATTATAGTATTTTATATTCTAAACTATAGAATATACTATTATTTTTTATACTTTAAATAAAAAGAAACTCTTGATTTTTCATGTCATATACTTTTAAAAAATAAGCTAATATGTTTCAAGCATCAATTAGTAAAATGTTTATAATAAAACCAAATACGAACATTCACATCCTTTCCATTAAATTCTATTCTATAATTACATTAAAAGAACAACTATATTACTTTCTTTTTTTCAATCAAATAATAATTTTTTTATACCTTTAATATTAAATTTGATTTTTTCTCTACTCACATCCATTTTCAAAATATATTAAAAAATTATAAAATGTATATAGTGTCCTCTCAAATGTACAGATGAACAGTAACATATTCTCTTTTCTCTTTTTACAATAACTTACAAACTTTTTTTTTATAATTGAACATATTTTAGTGTAAGTGTAAGGGATTTGAATGCTCTAACTTGAGATTCTACATTCCATCTCAAAATTGTTTACCTCCCTCAAATTATATTAACCTGCATATACAAATAACACTTTGCCAATAGTTCTGCCACCTTAATAGTGGAAAAGGGTGTCTCCCCGTCAGAAGGCGGTGATTGAGTACTTGAAAGGCCCCATGCACAGGACTTTTTTACTGTTATCCCGATCGAGGGGCTGGGTCAATGCATGACGGCGGTTGAGTACAGGGCTATCCTCAAATACCGGTTGATGATCCCTATGTATACTGAAGACGAAACCTGTCCAATCTGTCGTAAAGCCTGCATGGATAAATACGGGGAGCATGCTATTCATTGTAAGGAGCTTCCTGGTTTCAAATATCGACATGACTGGGTGAGGGATGTTTTGGGGACATCTTGAGGAGAGCGGGGATTTCTGCCAAAAAGGAGGCCCCTGTGAATTTTCTTACAGATCCTATGGAAGGGAGATCTACGTTGAGACCAGCGGATCTGCTCGTCTTTGGCTGGGCGGGAGGGGAACATGCTTGTGTGGATCTCACATGAGTCTCCCCCTTAGCTGGTTTAAGGGAAAATGGGTTTGTAGCAGGACAAACTATAAGGAAAGCGGAATCAAAAAAGGTGGATAAAATGCTAAAGCCTGTGCTGATAATCAACATGCTTTTGTCCCCTTCGCCTTCGACACCTTTGGCTCCCTAGCTCCAGAAGCTATCCGTTTGTTGACTAAGGTCCAAAAGGTTGTCCACAACAGTAGCTCTTCAACGGGCGGGCATGGGTTTGTCTTTAATAGGCTAGGGTTTGCTATTCAAAAAGGGTTAGCGGCGCAGCTTGTTGCTCGCTTACCTGCAATTTTGATGTAACTCGGCCAGTTTTTATATTAATATATGAATGTATTTTCCATTTTGCTATTTTAAACTTAGTATAATTAGAACCAAACAATAGACAACTCTGTTGGTTCAACGAAATTACGATGTTATCTAAAGTTTACAATTACGGTATTGCCCTCAATTCAAAATAAAATTACGTTTTTCCCCTAGCTCAAAATTCGATTCGCCCTGAGTTCAAAATTATGATTTTTCCCTCGGTTCAAAATAACATTATGCGTTTGCGTCCAGCCAAAACTAACGATTTTTCCCTTAGTTCAAAACTATGATTTTGCCCTAGCTCAAAATAAAATTATGGTTTTGCCCCCAGCCTAAAATTACTACGAATATTGCCCTCAGTTTTAAATTATGAGTTTTCCCTCATCTAAAAAATTACGATTTTGCCCCAGTTAAAATTTGTACTCTTGCCATCGTTTTAGTTTTTGTTCTCTAGCTCAAAATTACGATTTTGCTCGTTGTTCAAAAATATGATTTTGGCCCCTTTTCAAAAATTACGATTTCGTCCTGAGTTCAAAATCACACTTTTGACCTCAATTAAAAATAAAATTATGCTTTTGTCCACAGCTAAAAATTACGACTTAGCCCTTAGTTCAAAACTATGATCTAGCCCCAATTCAAAACAACCTTTTGTTTTTGCCTCCTGCTTAAAATTACGAATTTGCCCTCAGTTAAAAATTATGAGTTTGCCCTCATTTAAAAAATTACGATTTTGCCTCCAATTAAAATTTGTAGTCTTCCCATCGTTTTTTTTTGGGCTAAACTGTAATACTTTTTATTTTACTTGGTTGACTCAATTTAACTTTTGTGTCAAGGGGATGTCTACCACTCGCTAATTGTTTCTGACAAA